>JADWOT020001168.1:0-23000 GCA_036345935.2 Taenia hydatigena
ATCCTCTGCCTTTAATTTTACCAGCCTGCTATAATTCACGCTTTGTGCTGGAATTAGAGGAAACTCTTTTAAATTTCACCTAATTGTAAATGAGAAATTTGCAGCCGTGACTAGAGCAAAGTTAAGTGAAAGAGAGTTCAAGAGGTTCAATATGGATGGAGTGCTAAGCTCCCTCTATTACCAATGCAAATGTAAGAAACAAGAACATAGTGCAAAATCTACACTTTAGCAAAAAAGGTTATTTCAAGTCATTACAAATTCTTCTTGACGAGTCATCATGCCAAACTACTTTAGGGCATGTTCATAAGGTGCAAGGGAGGTGCAAGATTGCGTCCGAATCCCTGAATGGGTGATTGTTGGAGCCGTCAGTAAACAACCGGCTTCATTTCGCCCCCTCAAATCTTACCTTGAATTTTACTCGATTTAAGCTTCAATTAGGCAACATGGCACCCTACGGTGGATGATTGGGATGGTTGTTCTGCAATTTGTGAGTTTTTCAATGGCTGAACTTAATGCAGATGTGAACACCCATTCCGCCAGGGCAAAATTACTGAAGTGATGTCTGCTCACCTCACTGAGTTGAGCTGAACTCCAGCCGTGAGTTCCGTCAAACTCCGCTCACCCGGAGAGTGTGAATATCGATTTGGAGACACTGGGTTGGAGGAACGTCCTACGCCAGTAGGTTGCGCCTTCTTTTAATCTCCATTTATGGATCTTCTGAATGGGTTCTATTCCGTCTTTTGACTGGTGTAGGCTTAAAGGTGCTTGCAGTCAGAACCCCACGAGGGTTTTCGTAAGCCAATTTGCATAGTAAGTTGCTAGACTTGCAAAAGGAGCATGTTTTACTGGCCCAATGGTAATAACACGATCACTGTGTCATTATTTGCTTGTCGACGAAGAAAAAGTGGATTGAATTGGTTCAAGCGCATGGATAATTGGCACCTGAAAAGCAAGCAATCAACATGATGTGTTCGCCTTTTACGTCGGATGGTAGAGATGTGATTGTATCCAAGCCACGTCAGTTTGGCAATATTTATTCTCCAGAATTTCGCTCAGCCACATCTGGAGATAATGTGATCGGCACATTAGTGGTAAAGATTTAAGTCGACATTTAGTTTCTAACTCTTATCCTTGTAAGATGTTATATTTTTGCACCTTACCAAAAAGCGAACAATATCCTTGCCGCTGTTTGGTTATATTACGTTTTAAATCTGCACCGAAATTTTTAGTTGCTAGCATGGCCTAGAGGCCACTTCACTCAACGAAGGTACAATAACCATCCAAGTGATCGCGAATGAGACTAATAACTAAACAAGGAACAGAAGTGCAAATTTTATGCTGAACATTTTTAATAAAATAGCAGAAATTAGTAACATTGTGTTTGATTTAATTAAAAACAACTGGTCAAGCCCTTTGCTGTCCACAGACAATATTTCTGCAGTTCGTGCAGGGATCTCTACTACTAGCTTCCCCATCCCTACGACTAAGCCGAACACTAGAAAGTTGAAATCTAGACGGTTCTTCCCTTTCCTGCTCTTCCATTCTTCCGCTCTTACTATTATTATATGTTGAGGGCGCATATAGAGTAACAATCCTGGGAAGTCTGTGCCGAGGATACATTTGCCTCCAAGGAGCAACCACGCTACTCTACGACCATGTAGTACTTTGTTTTCTGGAACTACCGGTTTCGGTCAAGGACACAGAGGTGGCCTGTGGGCCATGCCAGCAGCCTATTTTCCTCTGTCCGTTGAATATGTATACTCTACCCTGACATTCTGCCTTCTTTTGCCTTCGAGGGAGCCCCGGGACGCTGCAGACCAGGTTAAAGTTAATCTATCACCTTTGGCCTACAAAACACATTTGAAGGATATAAGTATTGCATAAACGCTCTGAGGCATCTTTACTGCCGTGTACAAAAGGATAGATCGATGGCACACTAAACTGGGTTCGTGAGATAGCCTCGATCAGCGCCAAGGGATTTTAAGATGTGCTCTTGCCTCTCGTCTGAAAAATACATTTAAAAAAACATAAGTAATAAATTATTATATCAATTTCGACTTGTGTGACCCGAAGGAAGATTAAGGACAAGGCAATAGATTTCGCGTGCAAAACTTTCTAAAACTATGACAAAAGTTCTACATTTTAACTTATTATTAATAGGTTTGTTCTCTAAAAATCAACAGAACTAATAAACGTCATGTTTATAATTTCGTACGAATGTCAAGCAAAAATTGTGTTTGCTTGTTGAATACTCGAATTCTGTTTGGTCATTTAGTTAAAAGTTGGTGCAGACTGCGTCTGTTTGCCTTGAGCACTTTTTACATTTGGGCGGTGTTAGTTAATCATGGTTGTTTAAAGTCTTTTTCAAATTTTGGCGGAAGGTGAAGGGTCGGATTTTTTATACTGGCTACCAGTTTTCTATTTGTTGGCAAGAAATCGCATGCCAAATTGATGGGTTCGTTACTTTAGTGCTGTCGAACTATTGTCCAGCACAACGCTGAGCTCAAAACTGTGAATTTCAGTCATTGCAGCGGTCGAACGTGAGGGTCCACTTATCAGATGGCGATTCGTAGGACCTCCTTTCCTGTGCTGCAGTCGATGAATGAATTTTCGGTTTCAATGACAAGTGAAAATGAAAAATTGCATGCTGACCTCGGTGAGGAAAGGAAGAATTTCGACTCCTGTGAAGGTGGCAGACCGGTTTTGATGCTACGCACCCATCTTTACATCGAGTGATGGCATACTGCCAAAAACCGTCACATTATAGATGTGAAAAAAGATGCGAAATAATTTGGACTCGAAAATGTCGAAATAATGAATCACTGCTTTATTTCCTCACCGCAATGTCAAATGGAGTTTTTATGTGGGCATTTGACTTCTCCCTGAGCAAATCGCATGCTTTTAAGAGTAGTCAGCCAATGCCATATCAAAATTAGCTACGTTTGTCGAGAAGCTGGAAGGACATAACTCCTTCGTTTCCAAGACGGAGCGATGCAGTCATTGGTGCGTCGAAAGAATTGGCGCTCTTTATCCTTAAAATCTTGTCGTCCATGAGGCGGTGAACTGTAGCCCCATGACATCGAGTGTGTGCGTGAATACGAACGCCCAAAAGGTTGCGGCTACTGTGCGACTCAAGGTGTCACGAAATTGATTCCTTCCTCGTCCCTTTACTCGGTCGTGATTGCAGCTGGGTTTTGGTGATTTTGCCGCCCTGTAGGAGCTGCGGTAAGCGTTCGCCCTCTGCTTGCCAAAGTTACATGTGCCTGATGGGTTGATTATCGCAAATGGGCCTAATGCCCATTCTCGAACGTGTTTTCCCTTTTCGTTACAACTGACTAACTAATCTCCACTTCACCGTCATCCTCGCTTCCCTTACAGACAAGGAGTGCGATGCGGCAAGGGCAGTGATCGACACCTGACCATTGAACCAACAGGTCTATACCACCTTGCACGTCTTATTGCGGTATCATTATTAGGACTGTCAACTCGGGATCGCTATCAATCTCCTCCACATCCCCGTCTCCCTATGCCGCATCGTTGGATGCGCACACTCATCGCGTCTTTGGCCTCGTCTTTCCCACTGTGTGTCTCTTTGACCAGGTTCTTCATTCAATTGACGACTCTTGCTCACCAACTCTACTTCATTTTGATGGCGTGGATCTATGTCGGCATTGAGGGGTGGCTGGTCAATGCCGCTACCGAATCGCTGATGACTCTTATTGCTCCTGAAATCGAGGGCACTAATGCTGATGGTTTTGCTGTCCCCACTGCTTCCTCGGCGCCTTTCGGTGCGGCTATGAATTTGGTGACGGGGCCCGCCAGTATGGTATCGGGAGTCCAGACACTTGTGGTAGTAGAGATAAGCGTGATTTCTGGGGATGGTGGGACTTCAAGCCCAGTTGATTCATTTGCTCGTTGTGTTGAAAAAAAGGAAGGGAAGGAATTTCGAAACGCCTGCTTTGTCCGAACTGTAGGTCTTCTCCTTTCTATTACAAATGTTGATTAAATTAAACTAGACCTATATCTGGCCAAAACATTTTTCTATTTTTTAAAGCTTGCTGAATTGCATTGAAGACTGCCCTTATTAGGGCGTTACTTGTTTGTGGCTTTCTATTTTCCATTGCTAATGCTATGCGTCCTGTATCCAGTGTGGTGCTAAAATTTCAAAGCACTGAGACTGCTGCCTGATCATTAAATACGGGCGATTGTAGTCTGCAATGAACTTGTGTTGAGACCACTCAGCGAGATGACCCGCATTGCACGAAATCACCGGTTCTAGACTAATCATTTCAAGTGCTGTTGGTTCCGATTTCGCGTCGTGATCACTAACGAGCACGTTCATAGAAATTCCGAACTGCAATTTGTTCACGACATGCAACCTATTTTTCGTCGTTGTCAAGTGTCTAGCGGGTTCGAATAGCTAAATTCCAATAATGCTTCCCAGGTTATTACTTGAGCTTTTGTCCCTACTGAGTCACGAAAACTCGATAGCATGCGTCCGTTTCGATGCGGTTCCTCTTGCTGTTCTCGCATTGATTTCCTGTACTCATTGGCTAAAACCAATTGAGGTGTAAATTGGTCCGAAGGTTGAAGCGAAAACCAGCTTGTTGTCTAGTTTTAGCATGGTATTCGGTGAATGAGCGTCTGGTGGTAGTAAAACGTATCCCTTCTTACCAAATGATTTGATGAGTTTGATTTTGGTGACTTCAATGTAGTTAAAGGGCAGTACACTTAAGTGTACCCTTAGCACTAAATAGAATAGAATTGCAAATCTTTTTTGTCTGGACTTACTCTGGATCAACGCGTTAATAGCAGTAAACAGCGATGTGGGACGTGAGTGATGGTGCAACAGTTGATTTACCTTCGCCTCCTCAACACTTAAGCAGATGTGATGGGCGTTGACCGCGTGACTGCTACGTGGATGCAGACAGTAGGGTTGGTAGTTCATGAAAATTTTGATTCCATGATGGGAAATGGCCTGTGCTGCCACGACCACTAGACAAATAAGCATTTTATTACCGGTTATCACTCAACCATCCACATACTGGTCACTTCACCGTTGCAAAACACTCGACACTCCGTTTGAGAGGCAATGATTTATGTGTATTGGTGTGTGTATGTGTGTGTGTGGTGGACTTTGGATGCAGTTTTTCACGGCGATTCGGTGACTTAGAGAAGACCAACGAAGCTGATATCTGAGATCTATCTGATCGATAGAAATCGATATAGCTGGAAGGCGCTCAGAAGGGACTTCTTGAAAGCAGTAACGGTTAGTGAATCATTGCTGGATCACTAGCTCAATGGGAGGCCGACATGAAATGCCAGAGTAATATACCTCCTCTCCTCGTTCTACCTATTCCTTTCGTAATGTTTCTTCAAGCTCTCTCTGCTTAGCTCTAGTTATCGGTGTCGGAAATTGGCCAAAAAGCATAACAGCATAGATAGTTCGAAGACTGCAGTAGCATTGGAGAAACATTGACTGGGTGCTGCGTTTTTGTTTTTGGTGACAAAGGCAAGAATCGTGCAAAGCTTATGCACTATTGAGAGGGGCTTGCATTGTGGACTGAAGTGTTGCAGTGATGATGATGTGCCATAAAATGGACTTGGCACTTTCTTGATTTTGCAAAGCACCTCGGCAAAAGTTCCTACAGAGTTGCCTATTTAGTTGGCTAATGATTGATAGTGGACTTGGTCTTATTAGTCGTTTGGCATTTCCGTGTGTATCTGGAGGTTCCGTAAGCAGGCATTTCTGGCCCTCCCATGGTCCAATTTTGTCTATGTGTCTCTGATGTCATCGCTTTATTGCTCATTAAATAACTTTGTTAAGGCTTTGTATTTGAGGCCATTTCCACTGAGCCACTTGGGTGTAAGGTGAAAGATACTCTTTGCCGTCGCGTTTCAAGGAAGAAAACCCGCCTCCCCTCAAGTGCTAAGTGGCTTATTTTGACGTACAGTGAACAGCACTCTTCCAAACGCGCCTCAAAGTGATGGATGGGACAGGCATTCTTCACGAGTAATTGAACCTCTTAATAACAAATAAGATAAAATGCAAATGTAACGGAGTTATGCAGCCTGATCTTGTCTTGTCTTTTACTGCTTTATTTTGTATGGCTCAGTACTAAAAGAGTAACGCCGTCTAATCTGGCTTCCGGTTCATGCAGTGGCTTTGGTGCCGTCAAAAATTGTCACTTCTGGAATAAGAAGTCTGGATAACATCCTTAATGTTTAGAGCTGCCTGCGCTGTTGCTTTTCTGAAGTTCCCCTTGGAGCTAACAGTGTTGTAGAATGTGCTGCATATACTATTTTCGAGAGATCTGTTCTAAATCACTGGTCACTGGTTCAACCATCTTAATTCAACTTCTTTGACACGAACTAACTTTTTCAGCAGCTAACTGGGGTTTCGACTTACTTGTTATGTTCTGTTAGAGTAAACGTATCCAAAACCATCTCTAGTTCCATAAGGTATTATGTGAGAGGAAAAGATTCTTTCGTTGATATAAAACCGAGAACGAAACCACCAAGGCCAGCTAACCATTCGTCTACTAATTCATGCATTTCCCTTTTTTGGCCTATTCATTGGCCTATTTACTTATATAAGACAGAGAGAGTTGCTGGAAGATTCCAAGCATATGGGAGATTTGTGAATGATTAAAGAAGGTCTGACTGGTATTGTTTACCGTTGAAGCAGGTGTATTTTCAACATTACATCAATCAACCTCAAGGACAACTACAGTGGAGACGCGGAGGTATATCCACTGCTGGAGGATCATGAGGCGACAGTGGCGAAATGCGCGGCGGAATATGAGAAACTCGTGTCCTCTAGCGCAGCGCTGTAGGTTACGCGCATTGAGGTATCGGTGCAGCTAGAGACACCCCATCGTAAGCACGCTGTTTCAGCTGCAGCAACTCGGACTCCCCCGACATCTATGGAGGTGGAATTCGCAGATATGAAGTGAAGTCTTAACTGCACGCATGTTGATCCCACGGAGTTGGAGGCAGGGATGACTGAGTTGCAGGAACAGACTGCTGTCCTTTATTAGGCTACTTCCCTATCCATCCATTCCACATTTTTGTAGTCAATTGTACTTCATTCCATCCGCATTTTACTTTTTATTTATTTACTCTGGCATTGATTATGGTGTCAAACGTCAACCCAACTGTTTTGCTTCATCTACCCTGTAAGCCGTTGATCTATCCGACCGATTTGTCTTGAATTTGAAACAATGCTTTTGAACATTTTACCCGTATTGAGGTCACCTCAGTTAAGATTGGCCATGTGATTGACTCATTTGCGATGAATATTTGAGGCGATTATGAGCATGTTGTCCTCATTAGTCAAGCAAGTGGTTGAAGTTTTGAGCGGTTTAAGCGTTTGAAACTGGAGAGGGTGATATATTTTTGGAGTACGTAATTGTTCAGTCATTCAGTCATCTCGGGTCCAGTTGACTGGTTGTTTGGAGGTGCCGATGATTTGGTCCCTCTTGCAGATCTTGCTAGATGAAAACACTGAACGCATGTCTAGTCTGTAGTTAGGCGATTCGAGTTTTTCACAATTTCATGAGAGCTGATAGGTCATTATTAGGCTTAAATTGATGGCCATTACCTTCTTCACAAATCTCGGGAGTCGATTTTGGCTGCACATACTGTGACTTCTGACAATACTAGTTCTCTCCATAAGTGATTTTATCCTCCCAAAATGAGCGGAAATGCCCACGCGCTTATTCATATTATTGGCAGAGGGTTAGTGTTAGATTTTCGAATAGCGCATTGACTAAGCCTGATCGTAGTAGTCAAGCCGGATGTTACGTCTACTATGAAGCGGCAATACATGGCACAACATCGCACCATCAGATGAGAACTGTTTAGCAGCCATGATCTTAAACATCACGACTCTGCCCCATACCGAGCATGCTGCTGCTTTTATCATGTCTCATTTCTCGGTCTTTGTCAAATTTTATTTGTAGTCTGTGTGAATTTATGACACTGTTGCCAATGGCAGTCCACAATGCCGCTTATCCAGATGATGACTTTATCGAGTGGGGGACGAATTTTGAGCACTTACAAATGCCTGACTTGGAGTGAATATGCTACCAAGCATTCAAATTGACGCTAATTGACGTAAAGAATGGAATTACGAGAAAAGAACTCGTCACCATACAAAGAATCCCTATTCAAACTCGAATTAAAGCACCCAAGTGCAAAACGCCGGAGACAGGTCTTAAGAAATGGAGGAAACAACCTTTCGCAGAAATCAAAGCAGCCGAAGATATGTTAACGAAAGCCAAAGCGTGATAACAAAAAGGCCAAGCTTCTAAGTTCTGCAAGTGAACCAACGTCCAATGAAAGTTAAGAATGCGAAGATTCAAATAATGCCGGGCAGGACTCAACACATTCCACTGAATAATTTAAACTATTTACTTGCTCATGTTCGGTAAGTCACCGGTGGTTGTGAAGTCAAATAAAGGAATGGCTCAGCAAACAGGGCCCAAGTTCAAGCAAACGCCCACGGAAAGAAGTCAAAGGCGACACCCAAGATAGCAGCTACAGAAACAAATATTTGATATGCCCGCAACTAAGGTCTTTCTGTCAGAAAAAGACACACCATGACACTCCGATCACCGCACTGCTTGAAAAATTACGACAGTTTAAGTTATTTCTACAAACCGGTTTGATACCTTCACAAAAACCATATAAGACATTTACCCTTCATCAGTTTTATTGTTTTAAATGCAAGCAAGTGAAAGGGAAGAAAGGGTGAGCAATGAAGGCTTGTAGACGCTGGCGACCGTGCCACGTGGCAGTCTGTGGTCTGCGTGCCACCATGGAGGTTGTGCTGCGTTGGTGCGGGTTAGTACACATGTGGGTGACGCCAGTGCAAAGCTCGCAGTCGCTGGTGTGCACGCAGGCAGCGATGATACGGCGTAGAGACCTCTGGTGTTCGCCCAGCCATTGAGGTGGTGCTACGTCGATGCGGGTTAGTACATGCGTGTTGCAGCATAGTGGAAAGCCCGAGGACGCGCGGTTGCTGGGCCACTTTATTCATTTGTCCTTTCCTTCTCCCCACCCAGCATTACCCTCCTCCTCCTCCTCCTCCTCGTCATT
Source organism: Taenia hydatigena (assembly GCA_036345935.2). Taxonomy (NCBI): domain Eukaryota; kingdom Metazoa; phylum Platyhelminthes; class Cestoda; order Cyclophyllidea; family Taeniidae; genus Taenia; species Taenia hydatigena. The sequence goes on from JADWOT020001168.1 coordinate 9,103, forward strand.
CGTGCGCCTCCCTCCCTACTCATAAGTGGCACGCCTTTACAGACATGCCACTTCTCATCACGCATCGCCCTACAACCAATGACGCCATCGCCATGGCCTTTATCTCTTCCAAACAAATAAGTCATCAGAATCACAACTAATTCCCGTTTTCCACATCTTAACGAGAAAAAATAAGCAAAGGCTATAATGCGATTCTGGCACACTACGCTTGTCAACAGGATGACATACGCATGACACATCGACTCTCGTGTCGTTGCTTCTGAATCAAGCGTGTGCTTTAATAGCTTAAGATCGCAATGCTTCAACCAATTCCCGAAGCCACCCATCCTGTATCCATCTAACAGTCCATCATCTGTTCATCCGTTTATCCACTCGCACATTCTTCTCATCTAGTGCGTTTGTTGCCAATTGTCAATTTTGTTGCGATATGTAGGCTATTAACATCAGACAGCCTCTTGACACATCAGTCCACATTATGAACGATCCAGTTGCTCGTAACGTCTCCCAAGGGTATGCTGATGCTGGAGCACCAGCCACTCTTGTAGAGAGCTAGAGGAGGCATTGAGCTGGCAGTCCGTTGTAACCTCGGCGTATTGTGAAATTTTTTGTGCCGATCGGTGGTGGCTATATTCGGTTAAGGACAGCTAAAGTTTCTACCGGCAAGCTTTACAGTGATTCTTGCAATTTGTCTTATGAAAGAAAGTCAGTATAGGTTTATTGCCAAGATCGAGCCAAATCTGGCAGCTAGCGACAACCATTAGACCGCTTCTAACTGAATAGCATTACTGCCTTCGCTTCGTCAGACTGACTGCTTCTTGAACATTCCTTGGATAAAAAGGCAATCTGCTGACGACCTGTACGTAACGACTGATCCATACTGATAATAACTTTTACACTAACCTTGAGCTTAAGGAATTTGCTTTAGCAAACATTGAAAAGCTAAGGCTCTCTGCTAGATGAAAGATCGAAAAGATCAGGGCTAGCGGTCGGCGCTAAGACCATGTGACGTTTTTATAGTTCAGGCGCTGTTTCCAATTGCTGCATCGACAGTGCTATCAACAGATGAGTCACCGAGAAACCGGAGGCTTCCAGTAGCGTAAGTTGAACCCACGCATGCTAAATATGGCATAATGTAACAAAAAATGCTGTGGAGCAGATTTGAACAGCTAATGTCTGCATCATGCAGCCGGCATGAGTTCGTAATACTCTGTCTGGTTGGCGCCACCACTGTAACATTACATGCCTTGGTTGTAGAAGCCAAAACCATGCCTTAATTAATAATGAATAGAGATGCCACCATCAGCCGGTGCATTATAAAGTGCTTGCAAGCAAGTGAGAAATCCTATGTCTAAATGTAAGCGAGCCGAAATCTAGCTTTATTCGCAATCTTTTCATGGCAGATGGGAGAAAATGAACAACGCATTTTACCCTTGATAAAGAAATGGCGCAATCAACGTACAAATTAGCCAGCATAACTACCAGCAAATTACGGTGCCAGCTGCAACAATTTAGTAGGTAGAAACGAATATTTCAATCTGTTTAATTATTCTGGACTTATTCTTTAAAACCACATACACGCCTTGGCTGTACTCACGGTATCAGCAGCTGCAGGCAAATTTTGCGCATAAATGTTAAAAGCACACATTTATTCTTGTGGGGTTAAAATTGAAGTAGCTACAGTCCTGATTGTCTTTTGCCTGATGCGTAGTCTAAATTCAGTCAGCTTAAAGATTAATGGTTTCGTCTTGACGAATTACGATGCAACTGATCTACGCCACTTTTTTGGAAAAAAAAGGGAGTCGGTTGTCTTATCGCAACAAAATCAGATCTTGATATCAAAATGCAGACTCCTCACAGAAAAAGGAATGCATTGACCAGCTTCAAGAGATTGAGAGTAGCTGATTCATTAGATAAACAGTAATATTCAATTTGTATAGGATTGGAAAAAAATGTTTGCGAACAGCATCGTTTGCCCTAAAATGCATTTTTGCGTTTAGATTATGTAGATAAGCAAGCATCACTTTGTAATTCATGGAAAACGCTGCAGCAATCAAATTGACGTAAAATGTTTTACCCAGATTGACTTCATGCGACTCCCTTTGGCGGTACTTAAAAATGTCAAGGAATGACGCTAACACGAATGCAAAATTTGAGCAAGGAAATGGATCAATTTGATTAGTGCTTATTTTGTTCATCATTCTTCTTTTAGAAAGCATTTTTGTACCCGAAGGGAGTGAAATAGTGTGAAAAATGGGTCACTTGACACGGATCTAACTCAGAGGAGGTGTAGTGTAGCTACTCAATTGTCGTGTTTTCTAAGCGACTTGAAGTAGAAACCAGTGAAACATGATACCATGTGATTGATAAAAGAATTAACAAGATGCACACTGAAATCTGGTGCTTTGAAAACCAATTGCTTCAATAATGAGACCACTTGAGCTGAAAAGAAGGCCAAAGCTAGCGTGGAAGTGCAGACTAATGATCTACATGTGTTGACTAAAGCTCTGGCTCAGCATCATTTTTGGAGGAGGTAAAGAGATGTGCAGCAACCGAAATGCTGTGAAGACAAAGCTTGTGTTCCCGATTGGACTAAGGAGAAGTAGTAATGCGAACAATTTAGAGTAATCGCGTTTGGTCCACGCCAAAATGTCACCAAGTCCTTGCAGCGGTGATCAGAAATCACAAAAGCTGCGTGAACATGACGCAATCAAATAATCTGCAGTAGTTGAATAAATTAATGATTACGTGGCCAGGTGTTGTGATTTTTAGTCGAGTCGCTTCGTCTATGTTCATCGAGATGTTTTCACGTTAGTTATTTTGCGAATCTTGTGACTGGGGATGCACACGCGTCGCTTGCGTTGGCAGAAACCTCCAAAGAGAGACGTCAGGTAGATTTTGATCCATACATGAACCTCTTTTATTGCTGGTCATTTTAAATTGCGTATTATAGACCGAGGTCAGGGGTAGATAGAATCCGACACAAACATATAAATCAAAAGTTGAAAAGGCACCAGCGCAAAGCACTCCATTTAAGGCCCACTTCGATTTGCGTCCCCCACTTCACCGTCTCATCATCTGCACCCAAGGCACATTCATCCAATATTCTGAGCTACACCTCCCCTTCAACACTGCCATTACCTTCATCTTCCTTCTCCTATGCCACACCGCATGGCAGCGCATTCAACTTTTATTCCACCTACTCTGATCTATCCACGCTGAAGTCCCCCAACGTCTACGACTACGAGCCCACCTACGCGCAGGATAAATTCACTAGTTTCGATCATGCTAGCTCGCCGCACAATGTACCAGGGGACTTGATTTACTTTACAATGCCGCTTTCATATTATGCTCCATCGATTACGCCTACATAATATTTAATTATCAATCCACGCATGTTTTATCAGTGCGACGTTGATCGGTCCCAATGCGTAATTCCCCTCCAGGCTCTGTAGTATGCAGATATCTACACTTCCAACCGCCATGAAGTGATGAAAACTTCTTCCTATTTGTACTTCATGGATACCTATGTGTCATGAATTGTTGTGAATAAATTGCTCCCATGTTTGCATACTACACGTTTATGTCGTCCTACATACAAAAATGTCTTATCATCTCTTCGGTATTGTCTGCTTAGAAAGGAAAAGGACAGTGGTACCGCGTGCAATTACCGATGCAGTCCCAACCACCTCCTTTGACGCCTTATTTGCTTAGCATTAAAGAAATAACTGCTCATCATAAACAGCAGAATATCGCGATTACTTTAATTTGAAAAAGCTGTCGGGTATGCATCTAAATGAGGCTGAAGCATCATAGTAACACCAAGTTATTAACAAGCTTGTTTGACTTTGTACTTGGAATTAAGTTCACAAGGCATCTTCAAAGACAAGCCAAACGAGTGCGCAAGTGGGTAAATAAGTTAGTGTATAGTGATGTATAGAATGCTTTTAGTGACACTACGATATCGCTTCGCATCCGTGCAGCTTGTTCATTAATGTAATTGTTTCTCCTTCCTTTTCCTTGCCTAGCATTCCTTTTTTACCTTACACATTTATAAGATCGTACTCGGTTCCTATTCTTTAACCTAGTCAGGATGGTTCTGCTCACACCAGCCAATAATTCAGTGCAGATCTGTAATTTTGGCTCATGCGAATGTTAAAAAATTTGCACATTTGTCGGCGCGTCTATTATATTTACAGACTATGTTGGATAGCAGTTTCAGCCTTCGCAATTTGTAGCGTCAGGATATCATACAAAATAGAACTTTTATTAAAAACTGTTGGTCAGACTGCTTGTTTTTCAGTAAAGACGAAGTCATTCTTGAGATGAGTTTTTTTGAGCTGCAGACTGTGAAAACCAAAAGAGCAATAACTTGAAATGCTCTCAATGCTTAATGCATCCTTCTCCATTGCTTACCTCCGTCCTATTTGTCCAAATATCTATCTAATAGCAGAGCGTATTGTATTATGCCACATTTAACTCAGTCGCAAATCAAACCCTGGGCAAAATTAACGTACGCTATTTCGTGCTAAGCACTGTCAAGTTCTCCACAGTAATACCATAATGGCTCTCTTCCTTCAATATCATCAGACACTTCTACCTCTATACGAGCTCAATGAATTCGTCTAAATTTTCCTAGTCATCCATTCTTTTTAAGCTCATTTAAAGCACGATTTTAATAAAGTCAACTTTCTAGCGATTTTCGTTCTACCTGACAACGTTTACCTATAAGTTATACCTGTCAACCGTTCTACCGTCCTTTTGACAAACCCAGTAGAGCCTACCTACAAATAGACGATTCCTCCTTGTATCATTAAGAGGCTGCAAGGTGATTGATTACTAATCTCACCTCCTCATTTTGTGAGGTTTCAACCGCTCAATTTCGTCATTTCATTTTTATCACCTTTTGTCTACATCATTCCCCAATATTAAGGCAGACATCTCGTGGTGGAACAGAGATGTCTCCTGGTGGCCAAAAGGCGTTCAGCGAAAAGGACTACATCCGCAAAAGAAAACCAAAGATGGGTCCTTTTGATAATGCGGAGCAATTTAAAGCACATAAGAATCGGCTTAGCTCTAGGATGCTGCAGGACGCATTCAGCGTTCAATATTCAGTCCTTGCTTTCAGATTTTTCCTGTTGTGATCTCCGACAAATCCTTTCTAAAGTATCATTCCGCTTAACTTTTTCTTGCATTGACTTCTGAGCCTCAATCCAGTAGTAAGCACTCCATTTTTAATTTGCGCAGATTATTTGCATTCTTGTTATGATGAAGAAAAGCGATAAAGTGCATTGCTATGCCTAGACTTTTGTTCAGTAAAGGCTTGCACACACATGGCTTAGATTGGTAAAGTGGAGTCATCGTAGCAAAAGGGGAAGTCGGAATGATACGAGGTTGATTAAACTTATCAACCCACAAGCATTTGCTGGGATAACCCAAAGTGTGTGCGCGTCTCGAGAATCCACCATCTGTGATGATGGTGTCAACCAGTCAGACTTTCTGCACTGGCCTTAAAGGGCATTACCAAACTTGTCAATCACCATCGTGGCTGTAAGGCGTGAGGATTCGAATCGCTCGCCGAAAATACGTAATCCTTCTAATAGGTCTACGTCATGGGCTTGCGTTAAATACGCCCTTACCCTTTGTGCATATCATCATCGCTACCACTTATTGAATGGTTTCGTGAGGCCCTTTGGTTCGCGTCATCTCGTAAAAAGCAATTTTAAAAGGCCGGTTGCTGATAATCCTTTCCTTAGAGCCTTCTCACCCACTTAGTCGGTCGTTGTAGTGGTCACTAGGACTGCGGTGGTTCTATCGAGGAGCAGTTGTGCCGGCAGTCAAGCAAGTCAGCATGTGGCCTGTGGACACACATTGAGGGAAACCGTTAGAAAAGAGTCGGACCATGACTGAGGCATTGCATCCTCCAAATCGCAAAAAATGAGGGAGTCTATGCACAGAGATGCAAATAGCATTGCGGTTGGCATAGTCTGTCCATTAACGGAACTCTGGTCCTGCTCCCACTTACGCCCATTTAGGGTAGCAGCTGTATATACGGTGAATGCAATGATCAAGGCAAAGGCGGCAAGCGCCATATAAAGGTGAGTATAATACCAAGTGTGTACTGCAACCGTGCAGACGAAGGCATCATTTCTCAGAAGGAATAGTAATGCTCAAATGTTGACTAATTTTCTACATTTTTCCTGCACACGTTCCACTTTTCTGCCTCCAATCGAATAATGGAGCATAAAATTGGCCAATATCTGCGCTCTTGTCGAGTACTTTTACATTATAGTATGTTCCATCAAAAGCCTGTGAGCTTACGTTTGTACAGACTATAAAGCTGTCAAGCAAACGTAAGGAAGTGGTCCACATAAGAGTTGACGTCATCTTTAGGCATCATGCTTTATGCTAAAGCAAGTTGAGGAAGAGATCGTGCGATCGAAATCGCAAATACTAGTTGTTTGCTTTCTACAGCGAAATATTATACGATAATATAAACCTCAACTACACTGCGAACAACGAAACCGCATTGTAAATAATAGTAAGGTAATGGTCGCGAGACAGCGTTGTCACAATGAAACATGCAACATGCAAGAACTCTATCTTAAGACGTGCATATTAGGCTCGTGACCATCATGGTAAGCGCCTTTCAATTTTAGATACACCATGCGTATCGACTTCTGTGTATGGAACTACGTACATACGTACACAAACGAAGGTGTGTATTTGTGTACAAGTATTTGTGCTTATGAATAATCTGAACCCAAATAATGAGGAATAGCGCAACAATCAGTCAAATAACTTAAATCACATCGTGTTTATAGCATCAAATATATGTTTGTCGTGATCACTGGCCGCCTCTCACTTAAAAAATGCATTCAGACAAGCATCGCAGCAGTGTTGCTACTTCCTAAGACTGCTCAACCCTTAGATGAAAAATAAGGTACGGTCATCAATTACGAGATGTTCGTAAGATCATGAGCCACTAAAAATTTGGCAGATCCATGAAAAACACAAACAGGATTATTTCGCCTCGCCATTCAAACAAGACTCGTGTCAACGAATAAGCATTGAATTTACGATTGCTGTCCTAAATCAATGAAAACTAAACGCATACGGACGCTCGCAGCAGCGTTCGCCAAAGTGAATGTGAGACATGGATAATTTAGCAGCGAACGAAATTTGTGAATGGTGTTATGCTTTCTGTACCATGAAGTTACTACTAGCAGGCAATCACTGAAGACCATTCTCAGCCCCATCATTAACATCCCTGAATTACTATATCCAGGAGTACTTTTGGACCCAAAATGTACAGTATACACTTTAATATAACAAAGAGTATTAAATGTGAGCTTCCTTATGCACCTGCTTTCCGCAAAATACAAAATAGCATTAAATAAGCTACCCACCCATCCACCTACGCATTCGCTCCATCTGCTTGGAAGTGGTGTGAGTGCCCGATGCTAGAGTGGGCAGCTGTTAAGGAAACAAAACATGGTGAGGCCGAGGCGATGAGGTAGGCAGAACTCAACCGGTTCACAGGTGCTCTGACCCCTGGTCTTCAGGGACTGCTAAACATTTATCCCTTACTCCTTTCATGTCCGCTGGTGCGATACGCAACTCCACAGGTGACACGTCAAATACCGTGCATGTGTCATAATGGTGGAACATGGCATCTGGTCGAAGGAGAGAGGGCGGTAACAGGAATAGGTGAGAAAAGTAGGAGGAGAAGGTTGGAAGGCTGATAGGAAGTGAATATAAGGAAGTGAGTGCAAAGGTAAAGTAGTAGAAAGGAGTCGGTAGTGAGAGAGTGAAGAGAAAATCAGGATAGAAGATCGGCGGTGATGAAGCAGGTCAGTAGGTTAGGACGATATCCGAATAACATGGATGTCGAGGATTCAAGTCCCCCACAAGGCATGGTAACTTCTCACCTCCCGTTTTAGTACGCCCATCCATCTAGCTGCGATGCTCTGTTCGACTCAAATGGTGCTACTACAAGCAGAGGGACTCGAATTACAGTGTTCTAGTCGGTAGTCAGGGACCCTATCCATTAGGCCATGGAACCGATGCTTATTCTGATATATCTGGACTACATATTTGCAAATACTCTCACAATCGATTCTTTCGCATCACACTCACTGCCTAGACACGTCAGCACCTTTTGAAAGAGATGCATCAATTGTTCCTTCCTTCCATGGATTTTACTCTATCTCATAAAATCGCGGTTTGTGACTGGTGGGTAACTGTGACAGGACTGAGCTGTCCATCAGATAACGGCGTCACGACCTAAGCATTTGGGCTTCTTAAAGAGGTGACATTGGATACAGCTCAGCTGGACTCCACTTTCCTACTGATCAAGAATAGATTTTTAGTTACAGTCACGACAAAATTAGGCCAAAGCACCCTTTTCAGCATCGTAAGCACAGCTTTCGCTTTATTAAATAGCGCGGTTAAAAATATTTTAAGTTTTTGGACTGTCTGTAACATTGGCAAATTAGGGACAAACCGCTTTAAATTGCTAGCTTTTTATCGCTAAAAGGAAGGTAATAGCCTTCTTTTGGTTACAAGGATGATATTGTCGCCTTGAGGCAAGCTGTTACTCATGTATCCTGTCTGCAAAAATGAATGAACAAAAATCACAAAATCGCATTTAGCGAGCATTTATTCTTTGAATAAAAGATTCACTTTCACCCAACTGAACTACAATTACCTTCACAACAATAGCATGTGCAATTGTGGAGAGATCGCCATAGGTGGCTAAATAGAGACGTAAGAAATCCAAGTGGAATCTCTAAAAACATAAGAGAAACCTATACGTCTTGTGCATTTTAGCGTTTCATGCACAGAAGCAAGAAATAAAGCAAGTAAATCGTGAAATGCTCAGTTAGCATAATACTAATGCAAGGAAAGCACAGTTGAAGGCCATTGGCAAGAGTCCCAGATTGCGTCAATCCCAGCCTACTGTATCCAAGCCAACGTAGCTAGCAAAGGCTAACAAGCGCTAGGACGAAATTGCTCTACAAAACCACTCTTAAAAGTGCGATCTAACGGCAGGTTTCATTAATTTTGGCTGATCCAAACATGCTTATTATGATGACAACGTGCCATTCTAGGGACGGATGCTTGATTGGCTTCGTACAAGTGGGTATTTATGTTCTTTCGTTGCGCCGACCTCATCAAAACTCGTGAGCTAATTTGGACTAACCTTTGTAGCGGTCATGAGGATTTTCTGGGTGTGTAGGCCACCCAAAAGGGAGTACCTGAAATGCTTCCATTAGACATGAGTCTACAAATGAACGCCAATATTTTTGTAGGGTAGTAATAATCGGTTTTTGATGTGAAAGTAGCAAACTCTGGTTTTTGCTCTGAGTTTATTAAATTGCAAATAAATTATGGCTATCTAGCCATTCTATTAGTTGTAGGGGCATAAATGCCAAGGATGGAAAGACTACTTCCGTGCCGTTGGCACTCGGGTCCGCCGCAATTACGACAGGCACAAACAAGTAAATGCGAACTAACTCATTCCAACAAATTCATTAACTGCCTTCATCGCCTCAATTATCCACGTGCCAATGTGTATGCGCGCAGTTTGCCCAGCTTCAAACATTTTCATCCGTAAAATGGAGGTAGTTTCAAAAAGGCACAACTCGCCATGCTTTGCTCAAGCCACGGCAAACTATGAGAAGTTTGGCTTCGTTTCTTTGACCCATGTGATTGGTATTTTGAGACCACCAACATTTTGTCTCTGCCGCATTTTCACCATGTTGTCCATTTATGTGTTGGGTATTTGGTTGATGTAACAACTAAACGTAGATGCATTGCACAGCATATGTGGGGTGCAATGAACACATCAAAATCGTCACAGCTATACGCATGCCTTGCACCACGCGGACGTAAAGCTCTTGAATTTCGTTAGAGTTGTGAGCCATTTCTAAGCATTATGAGATGGTGAGCTATTTTGTCAGGTATTTGATAATGTGAGATTGGAGTTGCACACCCATTCCAGTTCCAAAATACAATGAGAGGGCTTAAGTGACGAAGGTTAAAGTAGTTAATGGGTTTGCATTGACAAACGCCCATGCATCTGCAGGACTGATGCGACGGAAAATAGATGCATGAAAGTCGGTCATGGAAGTGGCACAACATGGCGAAAGGTGGTAGCACTAGAAGGTAGGGGAAGGATTCGTAATTTTAATGCTCAAATAGCATCGTATTTGTTCGAAATAGAAATAGTGACGAGGTGGAATTGTGCGGCAGTGTTATAAGCTCCTAGATTAAGGGAAGAAAGACAGTAACCATTAGGACAGCACATTTCTTACGAATACGATTTATTTTTCGTTTTTTTAGTCTGATAATCGACCTCACCACAGCTGTTACTGTTGTTTAAAGCATTCGCACCATAATGGTAGTTTACTAAGAGGAAAGGGGTAGTGCGATGATGTGACTACACCGCGTTCCCTTCACCTAGCCATCCGTTCATAGAAACCGCCAATAGTGCTAAACTGCATCCCCGCAAGATTACTCACATTGTGTTTGGTCAGTGAAAGACAAACAAATAAGCGCAATGTTTGTTCCATGGGCTCCTATGATCCATGGATAAAATTGTGGTGCCAAAAGAGTAAAAACAGAGAGATCATGAGAAAATGGCGGTGGAATGGAGTTCATCTGCATTTACTTCCCGTAGACGCAGCAAATAATATGTTAGATAAATCTGAAGCAGAACAACCACAAATCCTAATTTCTCAAATAGACTATCAACGCATTGTCCAGCCAACCGGCAGCTGCTGAAATCACTTAAGTATACTTACATCACAGATTGCCTAAATCAGGTTATCTACACCCATTTTTAGATATGCCAAGGATTCCACCTAGATAACCAAAATAGTGGCCTAGGAGTAGATGCCTTCATTATGAAGAATATCAGAAATGGTGAATGCAGTGAATATTTATAAGAATTTCACAGAAAATCAACGAAAATTGCAAGATGGGCAAGCAGTGCCAAGCACTAAGACGAATATAAAGGACGCTGTAATAGAAGCATGCCTCTTGCCATTGTCATTGACTTCACCGTTGACATGCGTGGAGATCAAGCAGCAGCACGCGTTGCGGGTGACATGGTATTCTGTCAGATTAACAGTACATCAGTGTTAACAACAAAGCAACTTTTAAAACGTAAGAGCCTTATTTCTAGAGTTTGGCGAGAAGTTTTTCATATGGTTTACCGGAACACTATCTATGACCCAAAATACTTGATAGCTGCTTGTTACGCGTTCAATACTTGAGCTACTAACAAGCGTTCATGCTGAATATTAATTTGCAAATCCTGATTGGCAATTTTCACGTGTTACTGTTTCTTTGTAGAGCAGCTCCTAACAAGCGTGGCTTATAATATTATAAAAGCTGTCAATTCTTGAATTCCACAGCCAGCGAACATGCTAGTGATAAAATTTTTGTGTAGTATTTTGTTTGGACAAGTGCATAAAGCCTGAACATATTAAGTTTGCTTTACCTCTTTTAGCGACGCTTTGCACTTTATCATCTTGACTAATTGCCTCTGTTAAGACGCAGATGGCGAGTAAAGGAAAGGGTCCACAAGGCAGGAGAATAGGTCTAATCCACAGGTAGCAGTCTTCTAACCGGCCGCTTTGAGGTAACCGGCCGCTTTGAGGTAGTTCTGACGCTCGTGAGTCACCACTTTATCGTCAGTTTGCCCGTTGAGTAAATGGCATATGAAGATTAGCGTTGCACTCGTTGAAATAATGCACACTCCTCATATGGACAAGAATTAGCTGTCGTGAATTTACTCTAAAGGCAAAGAACGATTCTCGCCGCCACTTAAAGGGATAGTGCGATGATGTGACTACACTGCATTCCCTTCACCTAGCCATCCGTTCATAGAAACCGCCAATAGTGCTAAACTGCATCCCCGCAAGATTACTCACATTGTGTTTGGTCAGTGAAAGACAAACAAATAAGCGCAATGTTTGTTCCATGGGCTCCTATGATCCATGGATAAAATTGTGGTGCCAAAAGAGTAAAAACAGAGAGATCATGAGAAGATGGCGGTGGAATGGAGTTCAGCTGCATTTACTTCCCGTAGACACAGCAAATAATATGTTAGATAAATCTGAAGCAGAACAACCACAAATCCTAATTTCTCAAATAGACTATCAACGCATTGTCCAGCCAACCGGCAGCTGCTGAAATCACTGAAGTATACTTACATCACAGATTGCTTAAATCAGGTTATCTACACCCATTTTTAGATATGCCAAGGATTCCACCTAGATAACCAAAATAGTGGCCTAGGAGTAGATGCCTTCATTATGAAGAATATCAGAAATGGTGAATGCAGTGAATATTTATAAGAATTTCACAGAAAATCAACGAAAATTGCAAGATGGGCAAGCAGTGCCAAGCACTAAGACGAATATAAAGGACGCTGTATTAGAAGCATGCCTCTTGCCATTGTCATTGGCTTCACCGTTGACATTCGTGGAGATCAAGCAGCAGCACGCGTTGCGGGTGACATGGTATTCTGTCAGATTAACAGTACATCAGTGTTAACAACAAAGCAACTTTTAAAACGTAAGAGCCTTATTTCTAGAGTTTGGCGAGAAGTTCTTCATATGGTTTACCGGAACACTATCTATGACCCAAAATACTTGATAGCTGCTTGTTACGCGTTCAATACTTGAGCTACTAACAAGCGTTCATGCTGATTATTAATTTGCGAATCCTGATTGGCAATTTTCACGTGTTACTGTTTCTTTGTAGAGCAGCTCCTAACAAGCGTGGCTTATAATATTATAAAAGCTGTCAATTCTTGAATTCCACAGCCAGCGAACATGCTAGTGATAAAATTTTTGTGTAATATTTTGTTTGGACAAGTGCATAAAGCCTGAACATATTAAGTTTGCTTTACCTCTTTTAGCGACGCTTTGCACTTTATCATCTTGACTAATTGCCTCTGTTAAGACGCAGATGGCGAGTAAAGGAAAGGGTCCACAAGGCAGGAGAATAGGTCTAATCCACAGGTAGCAGTCTTCTAACCGGCCGCTTTGAGGTAGTTCTGACGCTCGTGAGCCACCACTTTATCGTCAGTTTGCCCGTTGAGTAAATGGCATATGAAGATTAGTGTTGCACTCGTTGAAATAATGCACACTCCTCATATGGACAAGAATTAGCTGTCGTGAATTTACTCTAAAGGCAAAGAACGATTCTCGCCGCCACTTTTTACTTCACTGATGGACTATACACACTTTCAGTGTCTGAACTGGCAAAGTACTCAAATAAGGCTGGAGCATAAATAGCTCTAAACTGCACCCTCGCCTAGCCAATGAAGCCGGCATGCTTGTAAGTAATTCTGTTTTCACTCTAGAAGACTCAAGCAAACATGCAGTCCTAATTAAGCTGACCTTGAAACACGCGACTTATCCATGGCCGTTTTTAGAAAATTTTGGGTCAAGTGCCTCAAATTAACCGACTAGAAGGGTTATTGCGTAGCCCAGCAATTCGAAAGCTCAACTACTGGGTCGGCATTTAAAGCCGTAGTCGACGCAGCGATAAAAATATTTAAATAAGACAAATGGATTAATAAAACGCAAATAGACGGGCGGCTATAGGGACAGGGAAGAAAATGACATGAAATGGCTGGTTGTTTATAATAATGTTTAGGTGCATTGGAAACAGGAGAAAGCTGAGATAAATAGAGGTACTTTAAGTCCACGTGGCGGCTAAAACTGCAGCTGATTCGATTGCGCATTGCTTCTTTGTAAGCATTGAAATTTCAAATAATAGAGAAAATCTGCAGCATGGTTTCCCAATGTTTCCCGCTTTCCCAGCTGCGTTCAAATTCAGCTGGGCATAAAGGCAAGCAAATTTACGAACATAGGCCTAAC
>JADWOT020001817.1:4533-90000 GCA_036345935.2 Taenia hydatigena
TATGCTAAATACGTCTACTTCAATGCCGTTTATCAGCATCTATGGTGATAAGGCCACTGGCGTTGCATTTGCATCGGCACATCAGTGATCTCGGCCCGTGTGTTGATTGCAAGATTAAGTTACTGTGTTGACTTAGCGTCCTTGGATTACTTTGAAATGCTATGGTGCAGAAGGCATTTCGAGTGGCAGTGGCAACGACAGAGTCGTCCACTCTGTGTCAAGTGAGCTTGATATAATTAAAGCCGGTGAGTAGACATCGACACAATAAAGTTGATTTGGTGGTGGCTTTTAATGCTCTGCAGTGGTCTGCAACTCCCTGCAATTTGGTCGCTTTGCTTAGTCTCAAGGGAAGGGATGCCGCTACGGCAGAGCAAGAGCATCTATCTAACTCTCCCTATTATAGCATCATTCGAAGCATACCTTGCATACCAGCCAAACAACTCTGCTCTTAGTTATTCCTTCAGTAAGATACAGTGTGTGCCACACTGTCCTATGATCACTAAATCAATCTCGCCTTAAGTGCATTACAATCCAAGACTTTGCAAGTGCGCACATAAGACTCTTTGACCATGCTATTTGTTGGTGGAGAGTGTGGCATGATGCACGAGAGAGGAGAGCTTCGCGATGAGAAACACATACACGTGCAGCGTCTGTCAGATGCCACAGTTGATTACGAGGCTCACTTACATCCGTCAAGCGCCTCCCATCCTCATTGTCTGATAGAACAGGATAATGGACTTGCCGTCAAATCTCTCTTGGAGTCGACATCCTATCAACCATGCTCCACTTAGTGTAGCTTAGTGATAAACTAGATCTCTGTCATAATAACTGGCACTAAAATTACGCCAAGCGTTAACTGCACCAAAATTTATTAAAGCTATAATGAACAGGTAAAATTTAACGCAATTTTTATGTCAATTGTCAGAAAGACATGTTTAGAATGTACTGCCAGCTGCAGCAAATATTTGCTCTCCCTAAACCTTTACACAGAGCATAGTGCTTGGACTCACCATCGGTCGCATTTTATGCGTTCTTTGCTGTAGGTGCATGAGTAATGTGACTACTACTGACTATGCTTCAGTAACTTAGTTGCTACGACACAAACAACTGGAAGGAGGAAGGGAAAACTGATCATTCGTGGCTCGCGAATAACTGAAATTTAGCGGTAGAGTTACGGGCCTCCTAACAAGGCCTCATCAGTGAGGTGGAAAAGCTTTGTTGTGGTTTACATTTAACTCGATCTGAGGCTCTTCCCCTTCAAAATATGGTGACTTTGTTGTCAGGAGAATCGCTCAGCTCACACAAGTATCCGTTATCCACTGGAAGGCTCGAGAGCGTTAAACGAATAAGTGTCTCTTCCAAATATCCATCTGCATTTACTTTTTGCAATAATATACATATTTTGCACGCGATTAGTTTGATTGTAAGGACGAAGTGAGAGCAGGCTGAATCCATAATGCTGATTATGGGGCAGCTTATTCGTCACCACGATGGATACGACTTGAATAACAAGACTGCAGCTAGCATGCTGGATGGCAAGGCTTAATGGAGCATTGGGCGATGAGGCTTAGACACACGTAACCCAGAGTTAGCATTCTATCCAGAAACAATTTAGCAGTACCTCGTTTTGGAATCGTAGAGCACATTGAAAATGGCCTTTGGTTCAAAGATAGGCGCCCTACAGGTGATGTTACCATCCAGTTCATTTGGAAGGTCGTTTAGTTATTTATGGAGTAAGCACGGCCAAACAATTTGGTTGTAACTCATTTTGATCTACTTTACAGCTCGCGTTAAACCTCTAAATGCTTCAGGCCGACTGAAGGGTACTATTCAACATCACACGTCGGTTTTGATTTCAATGACCAGATTGGCACTTATGCGGTTATGCCAACAAATTTGAAACATTTATCCACGGAAGACAAATACGATCATGCACAAGGAAAGACTGGTAGGAATTGAGACTTTCCATTAAAGACATAAGAGTTCACTCAACTCAGTCTCATCATTTGTCTTCCTCTTCTTTTTCCAACAGTGCAACGTACTGCCTCGCTTCCACCGTTTTGGAGGTGGGCGTCCACACAGGACGATATATTGCATGTATAAGCGATTGCGTTGCTTAATCCATCAAAGCGATCAGAAGTAATGTCTGGCAGAGTAAGGCCCATGTTCCTTGTCACATTCAAGGCCCACAGGTCAGTTCATATCCCGAGATTCCTTTTTGTAGGAACGAAGTGGCTCGATCGATACCTTACAATCAACACCTTAGATGTGCTAAAACACCTTTTCCAAATATGAATCCGAATCTCATCGCCAGCACGCAGCACAATGATGCTTTAATTGGCCTCGCTCCTACCCAAAACACCCATGAATTGATGCCAACCAAACTGGATCCTACTAACCAATGTTGCAGGGGGGAGAAAGAGACCGAGATAGGCAGTAAGGTTATGCCAGGGGAACAAACCCACAGTCCCTCAGCTCATAATGCTTATCCATCAGAAAAGTAGACTAAACCCCTAAACACAGGGCATGGAACAGGTTTCGCATGCCCTCAACACCCACTCCCTCTCTCAACTGATCTACCAATCGACCGCATTAGCACGAGCATTAAATGCTTCTCGTTTGAGTCTATGACACCGTTAAAATCGAAAACTACAACATTTCAACTCTAGTGACAACACTAACCATCAACGCGGTAAACGCTTTTTGAGAAATAGAATCTGAGACCACATTTAGTTATAACTAAATGTACAAAAGTAGCCTCAATTAATCATCATTGTCAAGCATTTTAAAGCCCTTTCTGGAGGGTTGATTAAGGTCACGTTGAAAAGACATTCGACGGCCTACTCTAATGGATCCCTCTCCCTTCTGCTTAAGCGGTCGCCATCTAAGGCCAGAGATCTAGCGAGAATAGAAGGGCACAGAGATAGTCGGCTTACTCCCTTCCCTTTATCTTTGTTAATAAGCTGGATGAAACTCAATTTCCGGTAAAATGAATAAAAGGGGAGCAGCGTCGTGTCAATTCGATATCATTTTGGGTCACAAGTGAATGTACTGACTAATGCGGCAAATTTGTGAATGCTTTTTCCTGCAGCCTTAGCCACTTCGTGATGACGAGAATCCTAAACCATATCAGTAACACCTAATCGTGTTTCTACACCGACGATACATTTCCTAGCCTTGAATTCTACCATTTCTGTCGTCAATATCCCGAACAAGTAGGGTGGCGGTGATATCTGTTAAATATATTGCGAGCCACAAACTGCAATAGCAAAATGAGTGTAAGTGATGGAGGAAAAGAGAACGCGTCTTGAATTTTAGTCGCACTTAACGTCACACACTTTAAGCGGGGCAGGAACAGAAGACAAGCTTACATCACTTTCACCAAAACACGGGTGATCGACGTATCTTTTGGGCTCAAACCAATCGAAAGAACACCAAGATATGCGAGAGGAAAGGTGACCAAAAAGAGTGTGCAGCCCAGTTTGCTGAGACAACTAAGGAAAAGTCTCTATTTGCATTTGCTAGTTGAAGTCTTCTGTGGAAATAAGTAGCATGTGTACTGATGTCATGGCTTCATAAATTGCCCTTCAAGCTCTTTATTTCTTGTACGCACATCGTATCAATGGGTCAAAGACAAAAACTAAATTAAGTTTGTCAAAGAGATAAACATGTATTTTTAGCTAGAGACAAAACAAAAAGCTTATAGGCGAAAGTTGTATAAGAGGAAGAGTAATGTTCTTCCTGTAATGCTAAAAGTAATGTCTCCATAAATGGAACCAATAGAACCCTTCCACATAACGGTAACGCTTCGATCATTACCTCTCGTTTATCAGCAAAGCGGATTGCGTTTGAACCTCCCTCTACACTTTGGTCTTTCATCGCCTCGGTATTTAACGACACTGATCTACCTTAAGATGGTAACCACAACGCGAAATATGATGACTCATCAGGACTACTCCTTCCCTCTCTGCCTAGCATCGAATCATTTTGAAGGTATGATATCTGTGCAAGCATTGCATGGGAGATA
Organism: Taenia hydatigena; assembly: GCA_036345935.2. Classification (NCBI taxonomy): domain Eukaryota; kingdom Metazoa; phylum Platyhelminthes; class Cestoda; order Cyclophyllidea; family Taeniidae; genus Taenia; species Taenia hydatigena. Next base: position 8,561 of record JADWOT020001817.1, read on the forward strand.
CATCACCACCTAACTGTCGAGGGCCGATTGACGCCACTCAGGTCATGCGTTAATGCATGCTGTCCTCACAATAGTGAATGTTTTGTGGCCCGCTATAGACACTGTGTGGTCGTTTGGGGACAGCTGCGGTTTGCATTGGGCGAGTTTACATCAGGAATAGTCAAAAGATCAAAGGAGTGGTCGCGGTAGTTGTAGCTCACCTAAACCCACCGTTAAGCAAAGTTTACAAGCCACATTTTGTTCGCCCACTTTTTGACAAATAGGAGTTGGGTCCGGGCAGGCTAAAGTTACATTGCAAAGTAAAACTGGCATTTAAATTAGCAGTGGGATTCGCATAATCATGTTGCCATGTTTTCGTGTGACTGTGGACGTCTGCCAATTGGCAGACCTTCGCTTTCCATTGCGTCTGCTAAACAGTCGAGTATTTTTTAGACAAATTACCAAGCAAATGCCTCCTTTTTGCAGCATACATCAACTACATTAATTGGACAATCCCACAGTGATTGCGATGAATTGCCTTTCGCTTATCTTCTCAATATGGCGTAAAGACGTCTCCCAAATAATGCCGTCCCCTTGTAGCAAGTAGTGATTACTTACTTTACGGGGCCGCCACTTTGTTTGGATAGGAAGAATTTGAGTAGCTTTGTATAGATTTGATAACCTTGGTTGTTCTCTCAAAGAACGGAATTTAAGTCAAAAAGGAAAAGTCAGGAGCGGTAGCTGCGTTTTCTACTTAAATTTAGTCCCTAGCCACATTAAGGCTCTTCCTTACTTTCAGTGGGTTCTACTAACCCATTTTTCAATTTCTTTCTGCACAACGATCCTCAAAGATCTGAGTCGTGCCCGTGGACAATCCCACCCTTGGCTGCTCTGCACGTCGGCAACGGTCCCCTTGAAGTTCGTCCTGAGGAAAGCCTGCGGGTGCTGCACTTACCACAGCACTTCGCCAAAGTACCAACAGCTTTGGATTTAAGTTACTAATCATCAGAAAAAGTCACTTTAAGCCAGATAGTCCGGCATATTTTTCCTTATAACGACAGCCCTATTCAAACAATCAATCATGCGACTAACTCCTGCAGTTGTTTGCATGAAAATTTGTAGTCTGGACTCTGATAGCATGGATAAAGTGGTTGCCGCCTCATCGTTGCATCGACTCAACTCTAACGTCTCTCATCGAAAAGAGAGATGAGTCAGAAGAGTCAGACAACTAAACATTCAGTCACACCAAACCGACCACTAAGTGCTTCTGATCAAAGCAGAATTATCTGTCGCGCAACAACTTGACACAACTTTCACCGTTTTAACATGGTTAAAGATGTTTTCGCATTAAATGAGTGGTAAAGGTCCATTGTATTGAATGGATGCTTTCGAGGAGGAGTAAGCTAGAAAGTAGCACTTTTTGTGAACAACTCGCCTCTAAATATCAGCGCAACTAGTCCGCTACCCGGTCATTTAACATATCCTGCCTACGATTTTCTGGAGTCTCAAGGCCAAACAAGCGTCTGCTTGCGGCAAATGAAGAAGACGAGGATGAGACAGTGCGTGTATGAGGTCGTGCGATGTCTTACAACAATGTGATATGGTTTCACGTGCTTTACTGCCCACGCCTGTTTTCGAAGATGGGGCACTCTTTTGTACACCCTCAGAATGTTGCAGGAAGATCTAATGACTCTCCCCCTTATTTTCCTTCTTGATTGCAGAAACTCAGAGGTTAACTGACTTGATAGAGGTAAAAGTGAATGCGCGAAGTTTCTTGCTGGCAGGTAATGAAAACAACGTTTAGTTAGAGAGCAACAAGCTTTTGTCACTTTGAGGACGACTAAGTTGGGCCTGCTACAGACGCTTGAGGCTCATGGGGTAAGTATGTCAACAGCTCAACAATGCGTTCTACCAGATGTATAATAGATACCTCGGATGACTCGCCGACGTAGTGGGATGGCGATGTGAGCTATTTAACTCCCTCCTCTTCCAACGGCTGGACGGACGTTAAGGGTCAAAATGTTAGGAAGAGGCGCAACGTCAGCTAAGTTGATGAATTGAGCCATTCGGAAGACCGGGACGATACTCACAAAGGGTTACCCTTGAATTTGGTCACGAGAGGGCAAATAGGCAGCATCTGAACGTTTAAATGGCTGTCAATGGATGTCTATGGGCTGATATGCTGGCCTTAAGCGTATATGGGGATCCATCTGCTCACTATTTAATTTAGTTAATTCTAAGATTTTATTACACACAAAGCAGACCACAGAGAGATTTCAGTAGAATCAAATGAAAGTACCACTTACCATTGGTCTTAGAGGCTTGCCCGTAATAGTATGTTGCCATTTTCCTACCATGGTGAGGAGTGGAAATGAGCAGTCACATGGGTGTAGCTTGGTGGAAGGCAGTAAGTAGATAGCAGCATGGATGAGTTGATTTGGCGGCGGCTAGGATTCATTGCAGTCATCTGAGAATCACTAGAGTTCCATTGCCATGAGGATGCTCACGAGTATCTACTGGTAGCGAAGGAGCATTCACCTGACTCACCCAAACATAAGACATTTCGAGAGCTATTCTTCGGTCAGACAGTGACGAAGAGTAGGTTTTATATCATACCATTTTTACGTCCCCATCATGCATAGCACCCAAACAGCTTTCCCCTCTGTTTTGTCCTTGCAGTACAATGCAGTGAATGCAGCACATCGTCCAAGTTGAATGATCACTGGCTCGATCTCTCCTACAATGTACAGCAAGGCTAGACTTTGCAAGTATAAGCTTGATGCAACTACTAAGACAATGTAGAGCACACATAACCCTTCCAAACATACCTTTACTGGAGAAAAGTGTGGCACGATGCACAGGGGAGGAAGAGCTCCGTAATGGAACGGCATGCACGTGCAGCATCTGCATCCATTGAGTGCCCTTATTCTCATTATTCAATCAAACAGGTTAGTGGATGCATCACCACTTCTGTTCCATAACCAAAAGCATTTTAACTACGTTGCACTTAATGTAGCACAATGACAAAGTTCTTCTTTGTTCAAATGGCTGCCTCTTTTAATGCGCTATGATGCATGCATTACTCCACAGAACACGAAGAACGTTTGATAACAGAAGGGAAGGAAGGTCTAATGTGTTTGCAGACGAATCTAGTACTTAATGTTGTGAGGGCAATTTAAAAGTGGCGGACAAGCAAATATTCATCACAATTTTTATGCCATTTGTCAAAGAAAACAGGTCCAGAATGTACTAACAGCCTCAACATATTTCCTCACTCCCTATATCTTTACACTAAATATAGTAAATCAAGCAACCTAACGTCTGTCGCATTTTATCTGCACTTGGTCTGGATGCCTTTGGTGCACAACTACTGACCATGCTTCAGTAACCGACTTGCAACGATGCGTAGTCAAGTGAATAGAAGGTAACACTTTGAATCATCACCTTGGTCTGCTTGCATTAGCGGTCTACTGATCACTATTGGCTTACCAGTGGTCAAGATTTTTCCCATTTCATAAATTACCCTCTGAATCACGTCTTTGCTAAGGCTAATTCCTCTGCAAGACAGAAGTAAACGCCAAGGCATGAAAGTGCAATGCAATGGTGGATCAGGTGGTCTACGAGCACGCGGGATATAGTCATGCCGAAATGTCCAAAGTGTTAAGCTACGTGTTCCTCGATCGCAGTAGGCAACAGTTTGCACATCCCTACGCCCAAATTAAAACCTTAAAATGGTGTCATTCTTCTTGGTTCACTACAGTCCGCAAACATGACCACCATAGATTCCCTAGCTCATTTGAAGAAGGCAGAATACGGCTACATTGCCTGTGCTCTAAAAGCAAGCAACTCTAAGTCCATTAGCGCCATTTCCGTCTCACTTCAATTTCTGAGTTTTCTACACCGCTTGAACCCAAGCTACCGTCAGACGACATGAGGTGATGAAAATTATCATCTGAAATGATGTGAATACAAGCGGATAAAAAAAATTAACGCAGTACCTAGATCCCATCCAAACGCAAAGGCTGCTAGAAGATGAGCTTTTGGTGGGATTAGGTCTTGCGTTGCCATGCCACAAGTTTTACTACCTTCTTCAAACGGTATCGACTAGATATGCTGCAGCATCAACTGTTTGGTCTTCAGGAGACATTTGTAGGAAGGATCTTCGTCTGCGATTAGAAAAAATTGAAAGTGTGGACCTCTTAAGCAGTAGCCGAATGATTTGTGAGGTTGACCGTTAAACACTGCAATGCCAAACTGCTTTCAATCGCGAATCTTCAGTGAGTTTGTGTAGGTAGCGCTTATTTGGCTATCTTTCACAATTCTCCAAATTAATGCAGATGCTATCAGTTGTTTCGTCATCACAGTTGTTTTTTGCTGAGAGTCCTTAGCACTCCAACCTCAAATTTTCATGTAACCAAGAATAGGTAAATACACTCCGATAGGTAATACGTCCATCATCATAGTGCTGCTTTTCAAGTTGCTTCTCCACCGCACCCTTATCTAATCTCCATGCTGGAGGCTTGATGATAAACTTCTACCTCTCAAAAGCCAAGTTATACGCTTCTTGTGCAGAAAAACAAACACGAATCTCAACCATTACATTTACAAAGCAGACTTTTCGTGACGTAAGAGCTGGTTAAATTGCAGAAGAGAGGAGAAACACACAGATTCTAAGTTGCGTGTATTCTACACGGTGACAAGTGTTGATGGGGCTCATGATTGTGTACTATGAAGTGCAGAACTCGAATAGGACGACATTCTTTTTGCGAGTCAAAAAGCCAAAGCAACAGTGGCATTGTGGACCCAAATGCAAGGGCTCTCTGAATGGACTGTCCTTGTATTTATATGGGACCAACAGCAGTGTTTAAGTCTACTACCATCTACGCCGCTGCTCCTAACTTCTTTCTTAACTTCATTTACCGGCAGTGAATAAAGGAGGAACGTGGGTGAATAAAATATCGTTGACTACAGGTTCTCCTTCCAACTGAAAGCTCGTTGATGCATTCACGTTGTGTGATGCAGTGATCACCGTCTGACCTAGAGTCCATTTCCGCCAATTGCTTAATTCGACTGATGATTTGGTTCTTTCCATCCTTTCATGTTCATTCAATGTGTTCACTAAAGGGGTTTTACCAAATATCTCGCATTGTGTTCGACGCCCTTCTCGCATGTTGTTATTGCCAGAGTTTTTGGGTGACCTAGGCACTATCATTAGGTTTACAGGCCCCGAGACTTTGTTTCATTACCGCCTAATGATGACGAAGATCTGGGTCAGGAGGACAGTCCTCATTGCTGACCATGTGCTGGCGATGTGATTTAGACAGGCAGTGAAAGTGGCTCAGGCGAGCAGTCAACCCGGTGTGACTCATCTCCTCTCCTTCCACCTAGGTGTCCATTCATCTCACCTCTCCCAGTAAAAACCGAATGTTTAAGAGATATAGTAATCAGTGCCTTATTTTCCGGTTACCTCAGCTCCTCTCACTGCACCTTGCCTTATCCTCGAGGACTTTGAAGCTTTTAAGCCCCCTTTGATCCACTAGTGAATGCTTTACCCATGCTCTACCACAACTGGTAATGCAATCCGCGATATGCATGGATCCCCCTCTTGCAGCATTCATTCAATTGAGTGCATGTCCTAAACATCAACTTGCAGCATTTTCATGATGACTAAAAGCACCAAACAGCCTTGCGACCCCATGTCCTCCAATTTTGTGGTCTTGAACACTTTTACCATTGGATGCGTATTACACCCACTGCGGGGTGTCGAGGCAGCTAAAGCCTTATAGCACCTACTACACAGGTGAGAGGGGACACAACAATGGGGACAGCCACTGACTAGAATGCGACTGTCTTCTAAGGATGCGCTCAACTTTAATGGGCATTCTGTAACCCTTTCTACAATGACAAAATATGGAGTTGGGTTACAACGAAACTGTCGGTGGTGGCTTGACGTTCCCGAGCCGTAAGTGCCATGCTCTACCTTCCCGCCTGTGGAGATGGAGAAGAGGATATCGAGACGTCTGATTGGCGCTACAAGTTGAGAAGGTCGAACTTGTTACGATAGAACAGAGAAAGACGGTGAAATATATCCCTGATTTTGTGTATGAAATGACCATGTCTCTGCAGTGGACAGAGCTGAGGGGTGAGAGGTCATCGTTTCCAAAAGGTGCGTCCGTTTGTCATACTTTGTGCTCGAAGAGTGAAAACATTTGCATCTATTCAGCCAAGCACTTATCCTTCCCCATTAATAGATTCAATTCTCGAATGAGTGATATTGTCGGAGGTGTTTCTTAGACCCAAACCTCTAGATTTGTCAAATCTACATACTTCCGATCTTTTTACTTTTTTCACTCTAACAGTGTGATGGTAAATATCAAGTGAAGCTACTAACGGCAAATTTTAGCAATGCAAAGCGAGTTATTGGCTTCCTCTATGAAGCGTCTGCGGACTGAACTTAGCTGTCTTTCATTTAGTGCATGTGATGTCGGCATTTCGTTGTTCTAGCTGTTTTGTGGTTCTCATAACATGTTTTAATGGTTGCGACTTTGTGTGCCTTAATTTTTCAATAATACGTAAACTGATGTCTTTTAAAGATGTTCCCGTGGGAGCCATGCGTGGAGTTGGGAGTCGCTAAAATGAATTGTTTTGGAGGCGAGAGTCCACACGGCTTCATGTATTACATACATGAGCGATGACAACGCTTAACCTGTCGAAGCGGTCGGCGGTAATACCTATTAGAGTTAGGTCCATGCTCCATGTCAAATTCAAGGCCCACAAATTAGTTCACCTCCCAAAATCCCCTTTTGCATGGAAAAAATAGCTTGATCAGTGCTTCAAATTCAACACCTCATCACCTCAGTATGGTTTCATTAGTATCCATCTGATCACTAATGGCTTACAAATGTTTGCAATTTCTCAACGGCTGTCACATTGATAACGAACTGACATGATTCAGTTGTGTATAGCAGTGAGGGTGGCCTCATGTGTCGGGACCATCAGTCCTCCTCTCTGTCTACTTGTAACCAAAATTATGGAAGGGGAGGGAAGGGGGTAAAGGCTGACATCGATTGCCGAGTATTTTGAAGTACCATTGGCCTCGTGTTCGCATCATTCGATGTGTATTAGGTTCTATGCTAATTGGGTGGATTTTGAATTGACGTGTCTTATTTTTCATCACACAGTTAATCCCTTCATCCTTTGAGGTCATGTAACACATGGATGGGCACGCAGTGTGCTCTGCGTCCACCGAGTTATGCAGTAATTTCCAACTATTGTAGGTACTTCCACATGCATACCATCAACAAACTTAACACCAAATCCATAAATCGGGTAGGTTTACGCTCACACTGCTGTCATTTTTGCGTGCTCTTTTCATTGCGCTAGAGGTGCTGAATTTGTTGCTGTGATTTGCATGGCACCGACCACTGTGCCATGAACTCGGAGGTGTTTGGTTCTGCGTGTTACAGGATGGCAAGGCCGCTGACAGACCTGATTTTAAACGCTGGAGTGGATAGTTTGATAACTGGCTGCGAAAATTATCATTGTTGCTCAGGCCTCGAATTCCGTGACAGATGATCCCCCAGAGCTTTTGACAACTATTCAGGCGTAAGTCATGGATACTGCTGTGGTGACATGAATTCAAGTCGTGCAACGATTAGTTGTCATCTTTCACGGGTAGACTCATGTCTAACGCTTGAGCATGACATGACGTCGTTGAAAGTAGTTGGTTCAACGCGATTAATGCTCACGAATCTTTTATTAGTCTAAACCGTAAACTCAAATTTTATTGGCTTCTATAGCCTATAAAATACAGTGAGGAAATGAGTCGAAGGAACAGCGCAGAGCCGTGTGGTCACAATCTCATCATGCGCAGCTTTACATTGATAATGTTTGAGGACCTGTTCAATCCCGAACGACTCCAACATCTGGTAATCCTGCACGCAAACGGTATTGTTCATCAAATTATTTTATCACTCCTTATGTATCGCCTTGTATGCGTACTTTTGTACCTCAAGGTTTTGTACCTTTTTTGCCAGGTGGAGGCACAGACCAACTTCGAACTATTACTACGTCGCTGATCCTCCTAACAACGAACCCACTCGTACTTGACACTTCTTCAATGCTACGTCAGCTGCTGCTGCAACCACAGGCACAGCAACCGTTCCCACTGCGACATACGTGCCAACGACTTCATACAAATGTCGCATCACTTCCCAATTACTCTTTGCTCCACCGAATTGGTGCTCCCGTACCTATGTATGATTCGGGAAACTTCTTTACAACGTCAACCGCAGAACAGTCTCAGGTGCGCCAGACAGTATCTGAGGCACAAAGACAAGGAAGACGCGGGGGTCTCTTAACCCCGTACCAAATCGGTGTATTGGCCAAATGCTTTAACAAGAAAAAGTACCTAAAATTGAGTGAGCGCGAAGAATTGGCACATCGTATCAACATGCCGGAGACTCAGGTTGGTCAAGCACTAAGGTGTCAAATGAACTTGTTTAATAGAGAGCTATTAGTGTGTAGTGATTGGTTGTCTACCTTTGAGTCGTCCAAACTCGTCATTACTTCGATTCTTCTGTTAGATCAAGATGTGGTTCCTGAACCAGCGATACAAAAGAAAGAGAATCGGTGGGCGAATCTTTGACAATGAGCCACATCTAGCACGGCCAAACGTTCGTAATATGGCTAGAAGCATCCAATCAATTGACTCTCAATCACAACAGAAGCACGAGCAACAATTTACGACGCTGGCAGGGTCTCTTGAAAATCAGCCTTGCTCTGAAACAGACCAAAGGCAGGATGACGAAGACGAGCATATCAAGAAATTAGAAGAACTGACAAACCAAGTTATTGGCTTCCTCTATGAAGCGTCTGCGGATTAACTATAGCTGTCTTTCATTTAGTGGCTGTGATGTTGGTGTTTTGCTGTTCTAAGTGCTTCGTACTCCTCATGGAATGTTTTGATGGCAGCCACTTTGTGCACCTCAATCTTTCATGAATAAATTGATTTCTTTAAAGGCTGTTCTCATGGGGAGCTATGCACAAAGTAGAAGTCGCTAGAATGAGTTGCTTTGGAGGTGAGAGTTAACGTAGTTCGATGTATTACATGCATAGGCAATGACAACGCCTAACTCATCGAATGCTAATGGCTGACGGGAATGAATAATGACCGCTTTTACGTTGCCCATGCTAACATGAAAAAAGATGTGCTCCTACAAAACAAAATGAGGGGAACAATTGCAATGTGTTGATAGGATGCTCTTAAAGAGGCGCTGGCTGGAAAACATCACTTTTGGTGAATGGTTTGCCTGAATGGTCTGCTCCCATTTTGTTCACATCCCAGTCACTTAACATCCTGACTACGATTGTCTGCAGCCTCAAATTCAGAGTCCTGATGTGTGTAGTGGTGCCTGCTTGGTCACTTTTGCCAATGATTTGTTAATCTCAGACATTTCACCATATAACAAAGACTTGGAATCTGATACCTTGATAGACCTATCTTTAGGCAGCTAGTCCCCTAAATACGTGTTTTTATCTGCCTTCTGGCGGTTCGGCCTAGACGAAGACTTCCACAGTAGTTGTGCCTTAAGATTAGTGTGTAGCTATCTGCTGTGGCTCTAGAGCCTTGTTTATTTGGGTTTCGCATGCTGACATGCATTAATCGCATCCATCAAGTTAGCCAAATTGCTACCTCATAATGTGTGTGGGGCCGAATCAAGGGAAAATGACTAGAGTATACGATCAGGTTGTCCATCCTCTGCGCTTCGAATGTCACCGCAACATGTTGCACTGAAAACCAAGCCAACTTTACAGTCACCTGGCCCTAGGCGTGCCGGCCAGTTCATTCCTTAATGCAGCTTACCACTGCTGCCATACACGAGTCGATTCGCGCCGTCATTTCACCTCAGTCGTCTCATCTACTCGCTTAAGCTTGCTTCATAAAATTAAATAATTCTTAAAGCTGCCAACCTTATTACTGAGTTCTGCGAATAACATTTTCTAAAGCGCATGCCTCTGCAACGCATTAAGTAGAAGGTCACCTTCTAGTCGACTTCAGCAAGACGAGAGTGTTGTGGAATCAACTTTCAAAGAAATTTGTCTTTAGATAAGTAGGAGTACATGAAAAGGTCCAGACCAGACAAAAAGTTGAACACAAATAAACTTTTATTGTATTTCAAGGTGCAATATACGATGCTAATTGTGATATAGATCTATACACAGATAATAACCCACTTAGATGTACAGTATGGAGACGCTTCGAGACCTATCATCGGCGTTTCCTGAGTGAATGCCTCGAAGTTGAGTGTAAAACCTACTTCATTGTCAGAAAAGGAGTGAGAGAATAACATCTGCATTTAGAGATCGCCTCAACGTACTTACTTTATGTGAGCGAGTTGTGCTTCCCATTTAATACTACTGTCTCAACCACTCTTGGATTGGGTACAAGTTCGACTGCTACAGGGCAGTGCGTGGCACGGAGGTTAGTGATTCGCATTTGATAAAGCGATGGTCAGCATTTTCGCGATGCCACCACGTCTACACTGCAAAGAAGACCTAAATTTGTAAAATAAATGCAAATCATTTGGAAGGCAAAGGGCATTATTTTACCTTGACACTTATCCACCTGACGATCAGAAGTTGACAGTTGACAGCTAATCTGAACCAGATTATGGCATGAGCAGCATCCTCCTTAAGTGCAGGGTGAATTTGGTCTTTAAATCACTGCCCTTATTCGATAATTAGTGGCTTCCAGTTTGTGTGTATCGCAAAGCACTTCTGCTTCCAGGATGGGATTCGCCGCTTCAAAAGTCTTCATCGTCCTATCGATGCTTCGTATTTGTACTTGGTCAATGAGAACGGTATGTGAATGCGGTGACAATGGTATGCAGGATATGCTGATGGGCAATGTTGAATTTAATGCAATGTGTGCGGAATGGTCAGCATACTTTGGCTTTGGATACCGTGAACTTTGGCTATAAAGATTAATCCAAGTAAACATTCAAAGACAAATGAATTTTGTTTTACCCATTTAGTTGAGGTGCTATTTGTGTTGACTGTAGCAACTAAGGTTCGGTGGTCCGACATCCATATTCATAAATTCTTAATACGCCTACACGTTTTTAGTGAGCCATCGTGTGGAAACAGCCATTTCGCCTTCCCATTGCCACTGCATTTAGGCACAGCCTACAGATGTGAAGAAGCCCCATCTTTAGATGCCAGCTATCGCACACTCTCGAGAAGAACCAGAAAGCAGGAGATCCCTGCACACCTAATCTTGCCTCAAGTCGTTTGTGAAGTGTTGGCAAATGGAAGGCAAGATTAGTTCCGACATTTGTAAATAGGAGAGAAGGAAACTGAGGCGTAATACATTGAGCTGATGTAATGAACGGGCTCCATTGACTGAGATGGACTAGATGATCCCATCTTTGGTCACTGTCCCACCTTGTATGTTTCTGTGAAATGTTAACTGAAGGAATGGGAATCCCAGTACCGAGCGTTTGAAAGAAATCGCAGTGGACCAGGTCAGCATCAAGCAGCACGGTGGACGACAAAACGTTATCAAGAAGCACTTAATCGTATCTAAGAGTATTTGGCGTAGAAGAATTCATTTTAAATATTGGTCTACACTGCTATTTGCTTCCTCTTTACCAGTTCTATTTCCAAGCGATGGTCTCTAACACACCTGGATGCCTTGAATGAGAAATGACTTCGGATAAAGAGGACTACTGCTTCGGAAAGCTATTTAAACTGCGGCTTGGTTAGATTTCGTGGTCTACGAATTACATTATTTTTGAAGATGGGGAAGCTATATTCTGCTAACTGTACTTTGCTTTGATATTTAGACATTTTCCACTTTCTACACAATTCTTCAAAGCTGACGTTTGAAGACACTAATACGTCCTCACCTCAGTGACGCATTTTCTTATGAGGCTGAGACTATTTCATGCGTTCATGACGCACATGATTTAAGCCAGAGTGTTACTCTATCCCACCCATTGACGGCTGTAGCGTAGCTAGCCCCTCTTTCCAACTTCTTTCTTCCTAAGCTCTTCAGAACTCAACGTCACATACAGGCTATGCGAACCACTTCTCGTTACAAGGACGGATTGTTTTGTGCCCATCTCACTATTCTTATTAAAATTTTCTTTGAAGCATGATCATTTCCGTCGAATGCTCAAACAAACGTGGCTTCAATTCAATGCACGTAAGCTTCGCTCGTTTTGTGAACTGACAATTCATATCGAGTAAGTAAGAAGCATTGATAAAACAAAATTATCACCGGCGGCTAAAGCATGAGCCCATAAATGTACCGAGAAGGAGGAAACGGCAAGAGCGTCACCACAGGCAATCCAGTTTAAGGTGTGCGAAGTACCATCATGTGAGGACCACAGGAGCATGCAGCGAAACGTCAATTCCGCATAAGCTAACAGATAAATCTCATTTAATCCCTTTTCTAAGGCTAGGCACTCACCAAGTACACCCCAAAGCGATACGCCAGGTGCTTCAAGAGAGGTAAGACATCTGTCGAACGATTTATTGCAAGGCAACACGTCACAGTTGTGCCCACGTGCATAAGACAAAACAAGTATATGCACACTCACATGTACAGCAAAGGATTTCAGAAAGCTAGTTTCTTCATCATCAGATAGAGATGCTTTCCGACATGGAAACCTTGGAGATTACTCGCATCTCCTGTAAGCTGCATTAACATCCCCCCGAAGGAGACATAACAAGCCAGCCTATTAGTATCGTCAGAGCCATCCTGACTTTCGATGCGATAAATTTTCCCATAGCACACGTAGTCAAACTCTGCCATTTTGCTGTTATCCAGCGGACCGTCCAACTCTTCTGAAGCAACCTCGTCGTTGTCCTCATTATCAGCAGTGTTGGGGACATCATTCAGCAGCGACTTCGTTAAAACCAGACGAAATTTCTCTCCCTTGCTAAGAGGATATAACTGGGAGTGTATATCGAGAATCAAGCCCATCTTAAAGGATTCGCTTTCCCCAAAAATGCGTGAAACTTTGTCGAACCTCTTTCCATCTTTATCTACATCTTTGACATCAAAAATGTCTTCAAGAAGAGCAGTCATGACTGGAGAGATGTAGGCACGAACCCGAGCGTCGCCCGACTCAAGATAAGCGCCTGAGCCTCAATGTGTCAGAACAAATTATATTGAAGACGTAAAAAAACCTTCCATTAAGAATTATGTGGAGTAATGCGTCTTAACGTATTACTTGTGATTAGGTAGCATCAATTATACATTTTACATGTTCTGATTAATACTAACCCCAATCATGTGCTTTTAAAAACTCGTCTTAACAAGGTTATTTTTCCGGAGTCTATCGCTGACTAATATGTATGCCTTACAAAACTCCTGCGCCACACTATGACCAAAATTCCACCGCTTAATTATATTTCTTAACATATTTGCAGAAAGTGCCTCTATGAGGACATTTTTAATCTCTCAACAATTTTTTAGAATCAACCTACTAGTTAAGTCCTAATCTCCAAGCCTTCTCTGATTTGAACATAATTTGTGGTGAATACTGTAATACATATTTCTTTAAATGCGCTTTGTAGGCCAGAGGCGGGAAGCCAATTTGAACCACGTGGCAGAGCAGCGCGGAGACTCGCTGGAGCGCGGCACATCCTCGGCCTGAACCCCATATCTCGCCTAGCTGTATTTATCACCCCATATGCATAAAAGATGTCTAAACGTATACAGACTTCTACTATCAAGGGTAACCAGGAGGGAGAGGAGGAACCCTCTACAAATACGCCTTTCATTTAAGACGTTGTTCACATACTAGGGTTTTCGCAGCGTTTTTTGCGTTCCTATCGATGTCAATTTGATGTTTAAGCATACCAGTTATTAGTTTAAGGTTGCATTTAGATGTCGATGCGCGAACTATAACCAAATGTAAGGAAGTGTATCAATTTTGGATTCACTCCTAAAATCGTTGCAATATGCTTTTTGCAAGCTAAGATAAGCAAGTTTGGAAATCAGGCCACAAACGTGAAGGATTCTGATATCTTTGGTTGCACATACAATATAACAAATTATTTTATGTTTGCAAGATTTCTGATACTAAATATTTGCTTAAAACCCATAAATCTGGTATGCAGCTAGACGCAAAAATCGTAGCAGAAATTATTTGTGAGTGTTGAGAGTACCTCTGCCTAGTGTCATATTTTTGCTCCAACTCTTGTCCTTCTCCGGAGGTCTGCAAAGTACAGAGAGTGACCAAACACAGAAGACTCCGTAATTAATCAAAGAAAGTATGAGAGCTTTAGGTCCGATTCGACGAACAAAGTGTTGAGTGGAAAACAGTGTCGAGAAGGATTGAATCACAAAGTATTTGAAAAAAACATTTGCGATGGCAGTTAAAATCCAATGCTATTGGATGATGTCATTGTTAACATTAGAAAATGACCCATTCGAAAATGTGCGGTCTAGTCGAAATTAAAGTTCAAAGTGTCATCGTCATCACCCTTATCATATGCTCCTGCTAATGCAATCCTCTTCGTTTTCTCTTTCTTCTCAAGGTAGCTGTAGATTTCTCATTACTGGTTATTAAAGCCAGAAAGAAAAATTTGTCTTGCGAATAGAAAATGCAATAAGAGCATCTCGCCCCACATTACTGTTGTGCCTAAGTCGGAAGGAGACGGGCAAATTGAGACCACTTTTGATGTACGGCCGTTTCCCATCGTCTTTGATTGAATTGGAGGTAAGTTGGTAGCTTGGCACTGCAATCACATTCTACAATTATAATGGACTCATCTCAGTTGTCAAAACATTTCCTAGCTCTGGCTTGATATCCATTGATGAAGCAGCACCTGGAAGTAATTAAGCAGACTTTTTATCAATGTGGTAAAATGGGGTTGTCATTTGAGCTGTGGAAATTCTGCTGAACGTTCTGCGCATGTTGATGACCAACTACTCTAAAAAAAGGTTTTGATAGGACTGAAGATAAGGTGATTATTTAGCCTCATTTACCTTCAAATCACTAGCGATGAATTTGTGCAAGGCTCATTAGCTGAACACAACATGTCTCTTTGGACACTCACACACGAAAGGCAGGTTCCCTTTCGCATCAGTGCCTTTTGATCCACCCACGTAGAAGGTTACTTAAAATCCTCAAGTTCGAACCCATGTCAGTCGCTTTCACTGATGCCAGTGTTGTGGAAGTGGACGACGGTGTCGATGCCGTTGCTGCGAACGATGGGTTGGGGTACGGTTATCAACATCGAGTCCAGCGTCGTTTACTCTAGACCAGTCTTCCTACTAGGCTGAGGTCCCACATCCTCCTTCGATTTGCTATGCGTGAAATTTCACAACGAGCGCAGAAGTAGCATGAGCGAACGAGGTGATGAAGAAGGAAAAACTGACGCTAGACCATTTCTGAGAAAAGAAAATTGTGATGGAAATTCACTTCATTTCCATCACACATGGGCGGTGCGGGACTTAAGAGCGCATGGACGCCAAATCCAATCTCTGCTGCACCGTCAAAAGCACAAGCCGCACGTGTAGAGAGACAACGAAGTTCTGTCAAATAAGGACTTCCATCACGGTGCTTTGATCGTTGCGTTGCTTATTTAATGGCACCGAGTTGTATGCATCAAACCATATCCCTCCCCCTAAAATATTTTTTTCGGACCTTGTAGATGCCTGAACTTTTTCGACGAATTGCTGTTTAGTTTTCATGTTTCCTTACCAACCGAGTTTACGTAAGGATGCAATTGATGGACCCTGGAACCGGCGTAAACCGATCACTCTAAGGATGCAAGAGCAAAATCGCAGCAATGAAATTTCATTTCAGCATACGTTGCGGACGAAGCACACAGTTGCTTTCTTAACAACGCCATGCCTTCATCTTAATAGCAATAGAGAAGGATTAGGCTGATCGAGTCTATTCGCATCAAATTTTGCGAATGTGGAGGGGTAGCGCTGAGATCAGCATTTGGCGCATAACTTGGAACTACTACCTACTAAGTGGCAGCAGATTTAAGCGGCCAAATTTCAACAGTACGGATTTTAACTTATCTCATTGCTATAAGTGATTGCAACACAAGGAAATGCAAAGTATCTAAGAATACCTCATAATACGGCTAGACGAGTGAATTCGCGTGTGACTGTTGTCTCGCTGGAAAAGGGGTCGCCTGTATGCTGTGCTTGCTCGTCAATCCAGGACAAAGTTTATATTTGGATTTTCTATGCATTTATGCTTGCATACCGAGTCGTAAAACAGTCTGGAAGAGTGCACTTTTATTTACTTGTTCCTTCCTCATCAATGCCACTAGCTTCCGCCCATTTACTTATCGCCTATTTTTCAGTCAATGCTCGCACATCAAATTTACAACTCGATATATTGCCTTCGACAAAGGTGACCTCTTTCGCTCAAGTGCTTGGCAAAATGTCTTTACTATCGATGAGACAGTTTTGAGTGGACTGGATTCAACACTTATCTCCTGCCTTAGTGTCCATCTCCTTGAAAGGAGTCGATGAAGTTTACAGGGATCATTATTTTGTGTTTGTAATATAATGGACGAAGAACGAGGGTCAGGATGGCAAGACTCTCTCAGCACACAGACAGATGACAACTGTTCCGTCTCTCTCACCGAACAGGTGCGCTCTTGCACACACATTTCGCATCAGCCTTTGTATCCTTCACCATCATTCCCGACGCTTATCTTGTTGATGACAGACGCAAGTCAATCTTCGGATGCGGAAGTTGATGTACCTTTGCACGAATGCATCATGCTGTGATAAAGGATGATCGCCTGGGGAAGAACTCAACCTTCCGAAAGAGGTATTTCTATGGTGCGAATGCGTCTGTTTAACACTGTGCTTTAGGCACCGCGATCGATTGAATAGTTTGTGCTAAGTTTCCTCCATGGAAGAGGCTGGTCGAGTTGTGTTTGCATTCGTAATGCGAAAGAAGTCTACTTTAAGCTAGCGTGACCAAGATCACCATGCTCGTTCAAAGACAACAAATGAGGAAGTTTTTATTTAATCATTCTAATCAATATAAGAAAACGAAGGATAGGAAGGCAAGAATAAGCACCTGAGGGTTGAAATAAGTGTTTTACCTAAAGTGGCTTAAGGCGAAGGACATTTTTGCAATGTAGATCGATCCTAAGGAAAGCAGATTTATCGAACTGCTGCATCGACGAATTCTATCGCATCTGCTTAGAAAATAACCCATCTGATAAAAGAGATTATTAAAAATGAGGTTGTAAAGCCACCGAATTCACTACAAATCCCCCTTTCCATCCAAGAAGAAAAACCGCCAAATTTAATTGTATCTTTTAAACGAAGGAAACTTGAGCGCAGTATTAAAATGAAGCCTAATTTCTATAATAAAGTCTTACGTAACATGCTGATCACCTACATTTGAGGATAGTTAGTGAGGAATACACGGCCACAATTCAACACATTTGCTATGGCTGTCGCTGTCGCAAAGGCGATCTAAGATGGGAAACTGAAGTTCTTTATGCCATATATTAACGTTGTCTTTAAATTACGTACAAAAGAATTATTCTTGAAACGCTAGGATGAAGTCACTTATGTCACTTCACTTCATCCAGATGTATAACTGCATTCTTACCTTTTCCGCACAAGCGCTCGATCCACCGCAAGATCCTTTCCGACCTTCAAGAGGATGAGAAATGAGCTGGTCAAGGTGCTTTCTTACAAATCCATTTGTAAGACAGGATGTGGGCTTTCTCATTGTACGCAGCCTTTTTTTCACTCTCGTCATCTGTTTGCAATAAAAAAGTAAATGAGTCAAAGGTCGAGTTCGTGTTCTCTAAAACACGAAATAATGAGAGAAAGTAGCGGCCTTACAGTTCCATCGTTGAGATAGAACCATTGATCGTAAGGCGTCTGATGAAGGCCACTTAGTGCCCGCACTATGAGTTCTCACCTCGGTGGCTGACGATGGCGTATAGGTCGCGTTCTACAGGTGACGAACGCCAGTCAGCCATGTGTGAACTGGTGTTGAAAACGGCAGAAGAATCTTCGAGGTTCTTTGACTACTGATTCTTCTGAATGAATATAGTGGAATGATAATAGCTAAAGTGGATGCTAAGACGGAAGCAACAAAAACCTCTTCAAACAACCATGCGGCCGACACTGATTCATGTATTCTACACTTACATTTATTTGAACTGGTTCGACGTCGTTACTGTGTATGACTTTGAACATTATAAGTCCCAGACATAGATGCTGCATTAAGCGGTGAATTTACTAGCCTGCCTAAGTGGACAATGAGATTGGGGGGCGCTCGATGGATGCGAGCGAGCCTGGCGTCTCTTGTGTATCGAGCCAAATTCTCCTATAGTAAAAAGTACAGTCAGCGGAGTTTAAAAGTTAATTCGTTATCTGAGTAATGCCCTAAAATAGTACTTGCAACGTCTTCGATTCAGACACATCCAAGGACAGATTGATTTAGCGATCACGTGACATGGAGACTGCGTTGCCAACACAGCACTGTTCTACAAGCGAAACGGGGCGACGTTGCATGGGTGGTGTGCATGATGGGCACGTAGGAGTGATAGATAGCACCAAACCTACCTAAGTCACTGTTTGACCAACATAGAGCTTCGAATGATGCTATAATTGGCAGAGTTAAGGTTCGCCTCTCCTTTGCCATGTCTGCATTTGCTTTCCTGAAGTTGAGCAAAGCCAAGAAATATTCATGAGCATCTTCATGTCGATCAAGTTACAGGGATCTGTAGATCACCACAAGGAAACAAAAGTCGCAGATAAATCAACTCATCCATGTCGCTATCAGCTCAATGCCTTCCAATGCATAAACTCACCTGGCACAGTGGATGAATTTATCGTTGGCAATACCACTCAAAGCTTTCGCTGCATTATTTGCATCTTATAGCTTTCGAAGAGCAAAGAGGTCACGAAAAGAGTTAAAGCCTGATATGAACAGAAAAGTCAACTTCATCGCCATCACAGTAGTGGCGATACAAATAAGCCATGAGTTGCCCCATAGCTTTTAGAGACTGCAAAACTGCATTGACGTAGCAGTTGCTGTCACAGTTATTGAGCCTTAAATATGCTTAGTGAAGGCCAAGTGACCACCTCTGACTAATTCGACAGCTTTGAATACCGAGATTTGTAGAAGTGGCATTGCACAAATTGGACTGTGACACTATCACCCACGTTGAAGTTCCATTTTACAAAAGATAGGGTTAATTAAAAGCATTCTAGTCTAATAAAGGCTATACAGAATTAGACAAGTCCTTAACAAGTGCACATTGACGCATCAAAGCTAGGTAGTGTGAATTAGACAAGTCAGTAGCGTATAAATTCTAAAGAAGATCGAGTGGAAAAAAAGAGAGACTGATTTCTTGCCCGAAAATAAGAAACACGATTTTCTCATTTCTCTGCGATTCACTTCAATTCCGTGGCCAAATCACCTGCGGAGGCTTACGCGTTCAATTATCTAAAGGTGATCAACCGATGAGAAAGAGGTATCAGACGTGATTGTAACTTACGACCTAATAGGTCAGGACATCTCTTCATCGAGGTGCTAATGGGATGTCTGATATTGATGATTCTATTTTAGTACAGTTGCAGGAGATCTTTAAGAAGGAAAATTAGAGAGAGATATGGCAAATAGGATCTCTATACGCCGAAGAGACGTCAGCGAATTTCGATCTTACTAAGTGCAATTTCGTGATGATGATCTACACTTCACTACGAATTCCTCCAACTCTAAAATGTAATTTTAAAAGCAGTGATCTACACTGCACTTCGAATTTAGTTTTCACTGTAAGCAGTTTAAAAGCAGTGATCTACGACACAATACAAGACTTCTCTCTCCCAAAGGGAAACTTTTAGTATTGATATACGTTACACAGCGAACTTCGTCGTGGTAATCTCCTCGTCATTAGTGATCTGATCCACACTGCAAATTCTGCTCTCATTCAAGGAAACTTTTAGAACTGATGCATATCACGCTGCGAATTTTCCTATGACTGAATTAAACTTTGTTCGACTAGCCTGCACTACAATTCGAATTTCTACTCGCCTCAATGTATTTTTGAAGTAGTGATATTTCCTTCAAATGACGCTGCGAGCATTTCGTCGGAAACGGTGGTGAAGGATACAAAGGCTGATGCGAAATGTGTGTGCAAGAGCGCACCTGTTCGGTGAGAGAGACGGAACAGTTGTCATCTGTCTGTGTGCTGAGAGAGTCTTGCCATCCTGACCCTCGTTCTTCGTCCATTATATTACAAACACAAAATAATGATCCCTGTAAACTTCATCGACTCCTTTCAAGGAGATGGACACTAAGGCAGGAGATAAGTGTTGAATCCAGTCCACTCAAAACTGTCTCATCGATAGTAAAGACATTTTGCCAAGCACTTGAGCGAAAGAGGTCACCTTTGTCGAAGGCAATATATCGAGTTGTAAATTTGATGTGCGAGCATTGACTGAAAAATAGGCGATAAGTAAATGGGCGGAAGCTAGTGGCATTGATGAGGAAGGAACAAGTAAATAAAAGTGCACTCTTCCAGACTGTTTTACGACTCGGTATGCAAGCATAAATGCATAGAAAATCCAAATATAAACTTTGTCCTGGATTGACGAGCAAGCACAGCATACAGGCGACCCCTTTTCCAGCGAGACAACAGTCACACGCGAATTCACTCGTCTAGCCGTATTATGAGGTATTCTTAGATACTTTGCATTTCCTTGTGTTGCAATCACTTATAGCAATGAGATAAGTTAAAATCCGTACTGTTGAAATTTGGCCGCTTAAATCTGCTGCCACTTAGTAGGTAGTAGTTCCAAGTTATGCGCCAAATGCTGATCTCAGCGCTACCCCTCCACATTCGCAAAATTTGATGCGAATAGACTCGATCAGCCTAATCCTTCTCTATTGCTATTAAGATGAAGGCATGGCGTTGTTAAGAAAGCAACTGTGTGCTTCGTCCGCAACGTATGCTGAAATGAAATTTCATTGCTGCGATTTTGCTCTTGCATCCTTAGAGTGATCGGTTTACGCCGGTTCCAGGGTCCATCAATTGCATCCTTACGTAAACTCGGTTGGTAAGGAAACATGAAAACTAAACAGCAATTCGTCGAAAAAGTTCAGGCATCTACAAGGTCCGAAAAAAATATTTTAGGGGGAGGGATATGGTTTGATGCATACAACTCGGTGCCATTAAATAAGCAACGCAACGATCAAAGCACCGTGATGGAAGTCCTTATTTGACAGAACTTCGTTGTCTCTCTACACGTGCGGCTTGTGCTTTTGACGGTGCAGCAGAGATTGGATTTGGCGTCCATGCGCTCTTAAGTCCCGCACCGCCCATGTGTGATGGAAATGAAGTGAATTTCCATCACAATTTTCTTTTCTCAGAAATGGTCTAGCGTCAGTTTTTCCTTCTTCATCACCTCGTTCGCTCATGCTACTTCTGCGCTCGTTGTGAAATTTCACGCATAGCAAATCGAAGGAGGATGTGGGACCTCAGCCTAGTAGGAAGACTGGTCTAGAGTAAACGACGCTGGACTCGATGTTGATAACCGTACCCCAACCCATCGTTCGCAGCAACGGCATCGACACCGTCGTCCACTTCCACAACACTGGCATCAGTGAAAGCGACTGACATGGGTTCGAACTTGAGGATTTTAAGTAACCTTCTACGTGGGTGGATCAAAAGGCACTGATGCGAAAGGGAACCTGCCTTTCGTGTGTGAGTGTCCAAAGAGACATGTTGTGTTCAGCTAATGAGCCTTGCACAAATTCATCGCTAGTGATTTGAAGGTAAATGAGGCTAAATAATCACCTTATCTTCAGTCCTATCAAAACCTTTTTTTAGAGTAGTTGGTCATCAACATGCGCAGAACGTTCAGCAGAATTTCCACAGCTCAAATGACAACCCCATTTTACCACATTGATAAAAAGTCTGCTTAATTACTTCCAGGTGCTGCTTCATCAATGGATATCAAGCCAGAGCTAGGAAATGTTTTGACAACTGAGATGAGTCCATTATAATTGTAGAATGTGATTGCAGTGCCAAGCTACCAACTTACCTCCAATTCAATCAAAGACGATGGGAAACGGCCGTACATCAAAAGTGGTCTCAATTTGCCCGTCTCCTTCCGACTTAGGCACAACAGTAATGTGGGGCGAGATGCTCTTATTGCATTTTCTATTCGCAAGACAAATTTTTCTTTCTGGCTTTAATAACCAGTAATGAGAAATCTACAGCTACCTTGAGAAGAAAGAGAAAACGAAGAGGATTGCATTAGCAGGAGCATATGATAAGGGTGATGACGATGACACTTTGAACTTTAATTTCGACTAGACCGCACATTTTCGAATGGGTCATTTTCTAATGTTAACAATGACATCATCCAATAGCATTGGATTTTAACTGCCATCGCAAATGTTTTTTTCAAATACTTTGTGATTCAATCCTTCTCGACACTGTTTTCCACTCAACACTTTGTTCGTCGAATCGGACCTAAAGCTCTCATACTTTCTTTGATTAATTACGGAGTCTTCTGTGTTTGGTCACTCTCTGTACTTTGCAGACCTCCGGAGAAGGACAAGAGTTGGAGCAAAAATATGACACTAGGCAGAGGTACTCTCAACACTCACAAATAATTTCTGCTACGATTTTTGCGTCTAGCTGCATACCAGATTTATGGGTTTTAAGCAAATATTTAGTATCAGAAATCTTGCAAACATAAAATAATTTGTTATATTGTATGTGCAACCAAAGATATCAGAATCCTTCACGTTTGTGGCCTGATTTCCAAACTTGCTTATCTTAGCTTGCAAAAAGCATATTGCAACGATTTTAGGAGTGAATCCAAAATTGATACACTTCCCTACATTTGGTTATAGTTCGCGCATCGACATCTAAATGCAACCTTAAACTAATAACTGGTATGCTTAAACATCAAATTGACATCGATAGGAACGCAAAAAACGCTGCGAAAACCCTAGTATGTGAACAACGTCTTAAATGAAAGGCGTATTTGTAGAGGGTTTCTCCTCTCCCTCCTGGTTACCCTTGATAGTAGAAGTCTGTATACGTTTAGACATCTTTTATGCATATGGGGTGATAAATACAGCTAGGCGAGATATGGGGTTCAGGCCGAGGATGTGCCGCGCTCCAGCGAGTCTCCGCGCTGCTCTGCCACGTGGTTCAAATTGGCTTCCCGCCTCTGGCCTACAAAGCGCATTTAAAGAAATATGTATTACAGTATTCACCACAAATTATGTTCAAATCAGAGAAGGCTTGGAGATTAGGACTTAACTAGTAGGTTGATTCTAAAAAATTGTTGAGAGATTAAAAATGTCCTCATAGAGGCACTTTCTGCAAATATGTTAAGAAATATAATTAAGCGGTGGAATTTTGGTCATAGTGTGGCGCAGGAGTTTTGTAAGGCATACATATTAGTCAGCGATAGACTCCGGAAAAATAACCTTGTTAAGACGAGTTTTTAAAAGCACATGATTGGGGTTAGTATTAATCAGAACATGTAAAATGTATAATTGATGCTACCTAATCACAAGTAATACGTTAAGACGCATTACTCCACATAATTCTTAATGGAAGGTTTTTTTACGTCTTCAATATAATTTGTTCTGACACATTGAGGCTCAGGCGCTTATCTTGAGTCGGGCGACGCTCGGGTTCGTGCCTACATCTCTCCAGTCATGACTGCTCTTCTTGAAGACATTTTTGATGTCAAAGATGTAGATAAAGATGGAAAGAGGTTCGACAAAGTTTCACGCATTTTTGGGGAAAGCGAATCCTTTAAGATGGGCTTGATTCTCGATATACACTCCCAGTTATATCCTCTTAGCAAGGGAGAGAAATTTCGTCTGGTTTTAACGAAGTCGCTGCTGAATGATGTCCCCAACACTGCTGATAATGAGGACAACGACGAGGTTGCTTCAGAAGAGTTGGACGGTCCGCTGGATAACAGCAAAATGGCAGAGTTTGACTACGTGTGCTATGGGAAAATTTATCGCATCGAAAGTCAGGATGGCTCTGACGATACTAATAGGCTGGCTTGTTATGTCTCCTTCGGGGGGATGTTAATGCAGCTTACAGGAGATGCGAGTAATCTCCAAGGTTTCCATGTCGGAAAGCATCTCTATCTGATGATGAAGAAACTAGCTTTCTGAAATCCTTTGCTGTACATGTGAGTGTGCATATACTTGTTTTGTCTTATGCACGTGGGCACAACTGTGACGTGTTGCCTTGCAATAAATCGTTCGACAGATGTCTTACCTCTCTTGAAGCACCTGGCGTATCGCTTTGGGGTGTACTTGGTGAGTGCCTAGCCTTAGAAAAGGGATTAAATGAGATTTATCTGTTAGCTTATGCGGAATTGACGTTTCGCTGCATGCTCCTGTGGTCCTCACATGATGGTACTTCGCACACCTTAAACTGGATTGCCTGTGGTGACGCTCTTGCCGTTTCCTCCTTCTCGGTACATTTATGGGCTCATGCTTTAGCCGCCGGTGATAATTTTGTTTTATCAATGCTTCTTACTTACTCGATATGAATTGTCAGTTCACAAAACGAGCGAAGCTTACGTGCATTGAATTGAAGCCACGTTTGTTTGAGCATTCGACGGAAATGATCATGCTTCAAAGAAAATTTTAATAAGAATAGTGAGATGGGCACAAAACAATCCGTCCTTGTAACGAGAAGTGGCTCGCATAGCCTGTATGTGACGTTGAGTTCTGAAGAGCTTAGGAAGAAAGAAGTTGGAAAGAGGGGATAGCTGGGCTACGGCCGTGACACGTGTGCGCTCTTTCGTCCCCTTCCTTTCGGATGGCATCCGAGTGGTGCAGCGTTTCACAAATGTCAACCCAGTTAATAGTTCGGGCCTCATATGGGCTTATTAAAGAGCTTCATTTTAATACATGTAACCATTTAATTTCTTAAGAATACCTGAGACCCTACACACTATCCTAGGAAGAAAGAATGCATCGCCTTAATTGCAGCAATAACTGTTTGGTCTTTAGGCGACATTTGTAGGAAACATCTTCGTCTGCAGTTGGAAATTAATGCTTGCACCCATTAATCTGGGTATGTTCATGCCGATGGCATTCCCTGTTCTCCTCCCAAACTACCTAGTGTCCCTCCAGCTCCACTGCATCGGGCACAAGCATGACAGCACTCATTCAATTAATGCCATGTGCAATAGACCAGTCATGTGCGCGAGTGTGCCTTGAATGGTAGAACCACAAGTAGCGTGCGTAAATAAGGCAGCTGGACATGGCGATTCATTCCATTTCTTTCCACTATGAGCGACTTCCATTTTAACCATTGTTAGCAGAAATAATGCGATCATAATGAAGCAATGCACCTCAGAAACACCCGGCACGAGAGCATCACGAAGGTTTTAATCATAGCATCTTCGACGGTCAGATGTTCTAACGCAGATGAAGCGATTCCAGCACGACCACTTACATCAGGCAGGACTGTACAAGCGTTCGCTATGCACATATATTGCTTAAGATTGGCCACAGACTACTCACATTATGCAGTAAGTAATGCCGCATCGTGTGCTTGTGCGGTGTGGCTTAAAGCCATTTGAGATCAATTAAATAAGCCTAATTGGTGACATGCAACAGAAATTGTGAGCGATCACCCTAGTAAATAAAGGAAATTAAGTAACAAACGCAATCATTAATGTCTGAACACAGATGGAAATGGTGTGTGAGGTGACCGACCATGCCCGACCTTCAAAGATCAGTCAGCATGTATGTCCTCCTGCTGTATTCCCCATTAAGGATCGCCGCACTGAACCTGCATCGTGTTTGTTTGTTTTTTTCTTTGTGGTGCTATGAGCGGTACACAATAGGTCAGATTTGTCATGCTGCCATTTCACTCAGGTTCTTCGTATCTTCACGCATTGAAGACCACGATCGTCGCTGCTTTCAGATTCTTACAGTCAAACATTACTTTACGGGTTCGTACGCACATTTTAGCTGTGTATTGACGTTTAACTTGACTGCAATGTCTTCAAGTTAGACATACCCCACCAGCTAATTTCTTCAACACCCTTTGGCATCACGCATGGCTGCTGCTTTGAAATTCACAATTCTCATTTATAAACCGCGGCAGCAATGACTACCTTTCATTACCTTCCCTCAACAGATGCTCATAGCTATGCTGCAGCAGTCAATGCATTCCTATTTGTAGAACAAACAATTAAACAAATGGAGGGGCGCCTTTCACTTCTGGACATTGAATGGCCCTTTTTTAGAGGTTTTGTGGACATTCACGATAACCATCGAAAATACCAGCTCATATAAACCACGAAGTTATCACGATTTCATTATAGGGGACGTTGACAGCCCAACAACAAAGCAGACAACAGCGAATGCCATGCCCCGGCAATCCCAACAAAACCTAACGCCCACTTGCGTCCCATCTTCTGCATGCCACCCTCGCCCTTTGCTTACTCGTGCGTGCTGGTGAGCTCTACATGCACCAATATCCCGGTAACATGGACTGATTGGGATGGCTAGGCGAAGACATCACTTATTGGTTAGCGTTGTGAAGAAGTACAGGAGGTCATGGTTTCATAGGTTCAGAGTTCACTTCCTGTTTAAGAGCCATTGGCATCCGTTCAGCCACGAGATTCATATGCCAACCGCTCCTGGTCTGAAAATCACATTCAAACAAGTATTTATCATAGAGTCCTCCTATCCCTTCACTCACAAGGCCCAATGTATTTATCCCCATGAGTGTTACCGACATTTACTCTTTTCAATGGTCTTCTTCCGCCCTTAGTATGCGAAATTCGTCTTTGCACCGACAGGAGGCATGCTTTTGTAAGGACACATTGTGTTATGACTAGCTGTGACTGAAGAAGTGCGGAGTTGTGCATTGCAGGTTGGGCAGCTTGTTGGTGAATTGACTTTCATCACTTAAAATGCATCCTTCCTCAAAGTATGACAGAAGCTGCGATGTACTTTAGGTGGCGAAACAAGTCTCTACACCTGCACTAGACCACTCTCTTGTTTGCCTGATTGTAGCTAATAATGTGATATCTGTTTAAATTGCTCAAAACTTGCAATTGAGCACAAAGTAGGTGATTAATATTAACTTCAGATCGCTGCTAAATTCCATAATTTCAACCGCTTCTTGTTTAGTCACGTCATCTATGGTGAGGCTTGCTTTTCCTAAAATAAAAGCGGTGCCAGGGGGATAAAACATATCAAAGATGAATTTATTTGGGTTACAAAATGAACCCTGTTGAATTAAATGCCGATTCGCATTTCGACTAGTTTGCACCCAAGTCCGCATAAAGTTGCGGTTCGTCGAGACGCACACACCAATCACTTTGGGGTGCAATAATATATTTCTTTTCAAATATAATGCGCTTTGTTTTTACTACCAGCAAGCTTGTAAAGTGCTAAATGATTGATTTCTAATAACCGCATTAAGAAATAAAAGGATTTAAATGAATAAAATAGTGGGAGGATGAGAGCGTACCTTCATCTAATTGGCAGGGACTACACCAACATTTGTCAGAGGGACATGCACCTCTGACATTTAACAAACATCTCGACAGCAGCAGTTGAGGCGTGCATTATTGGAGCTTAATTGCAATGAAAGTAATACTGAAACGCTATGGCTAATCAGCACGATTAAGAATAGCTCAAATACAGTGTTAACCTCCGGCTCCATGTGCTCAAAATGCATTTCAATGTAAGTAATTGTAGAGTAGAGCCCTTACACAAGTCTTCTTGTACTTGTTCTCCATTGGATATGAGACACCGGATTGCTTCCAAACAATATGGAAACCTCACAATTTAGGGCTTGTTTCGCCTTTAAGGGAAAGTCGTTAAGAAACTCCTTTTATCTTTATCTTTGCTAAAGTTGCTTCTGTCCTTGTACGATCTGGCTTCGAGCAAATCCATTTTCACTCTAGAAGCACTCGCCATTAGAAATCTCACTCATTCGAGTAAATTTGCTGAGAAAAGCGGAATGTGGGAAAACGTCAGACGATGAGGTTACATACACCACGCACGATAGGCCAGGAAAATGACAGCTTCGGTTTGGCCTTTTCCATGCGCGTTCACCTTATCATTGAACAGGTGATGTGACTAGAAGGCTCTATTACATACAACTGCAAATATTTCCTTCATTTATGTTTTTTTTTAAATTGGAACTCTGCGAACGATTGATAGTAGGTTTTAAAGTGTGAGCTACTCTTGACCCCAATTCATTTTCTAGGGCGCTTAAAGTTTGCAATTTCAGGATTGTGCTTATTCACATCTGAAAATTTGTTAGGCTGTGGCTGGCAACACCGTCAACGGGATGGATAGAGTAACACGCTGGCTTAATTTATGTGCGCCATAAAGGCATGAAATAGTCTCGGCCTCATAAGAAAATAGGTCGTTGAGGTGAGGACGTATTAGTGTCTTCACACGCCAGCTTTAAAGAAATGCGTAGAAAGTGGAAAATGTCTAAATATCAAAGCAAATTCACCCAACCCAAAGTCAGTACAATTAGCAGAATATAGCTTTTCCATCCCCAAAGGTAATATTGTTCGTAGACCTGGAAAACTGGTCAAGCCGCAGTTTCAATAACTTTCCGAAGCAGTAGTCCCCTTTGTCCGAAGTCATTTCTCATTCAAGGCATTCAGGTGTGTTAGAGACCATCGCTTGGAAATAGCACCGATAAAGAGGAAGCACATAGCAGTGTAGACTAATATTTAAAATGAATTCTTCTGCGCTAAATACTCTTAGATACGATTGGGTGCTTCCTGATAACGTTTTGTTGTCCACCGTGCTACTTGATGCTGACCTGCTCCACTGCGATTTCTTTCAAACGCTCGGTACTGGGATTCCCATTCCTTCAGTTAACATTTCACAGAAACATACAAGGTGGGACGGTGACCAAAGATGGGATCATCTAGTCCACCTAAGTCAATGGAGCCCGTTCATTAAATCAGCTTAATGTGCTACGCCTCATTTTCCTTCTCTTTTATTTACAAATGTCGGAACTAATCTTGCCTTACATTCGCCGACACTTCACAAACGACTTGAGGTAAGATTAGATGTGAAGGAATCTCCTGCTTTTTCGTCTTCAGATGACAAAGCCTTTAGTTTCCGATGTCCAACATCAGACCATTGCATTCAACACATGTTTTGCACCTCCGCACTGCTCTGCAATCCTCTCCATGCAAATAATGTTGCACAGAATACAAGTGCATTCTCGCTGTTTGCAGCTCGCATGTAGCGCCTAATCTGTTCGCGTATAGGGGCATCCAGATCTCCGGCAAGCACCGAAATGTACCTACAAGCTTCGTGGCATGTTGGCTGATCAGCTACTGCTCCAAACGGTTTGGGATGTTACGGTGACTGGGTTTGTTCACTCACGCTTATTTATAGTGCTTCTTCGTCTACAACTTTGAAGTGGTGATCTGCAGACCCAGAGCAGATATCGACTTCTCACGAGCCAATGGGGTGGCAAAAACAGGAGTCCAGATCTAAATGTCGTTAGAAGATGAGAGTAAGAGCAAAACTCACACAGAATTGTGAAATTAAAATTGCGTTATACTTATAAATTTGATATGCAGCTGGACATAAAAACTTAGCAGAAATTATTTTTGGGATTGTGGGCACCCTGCCTAGTGTCATACTTCTGCTCCAACTCTTGTCCTTCCGCAGAGGTCCATGAAGCACAAAGGGTGACCAAACACAGAAGACTGTGTAAGTTATCAAAGACAGGATGAGAGCCCTAAGTCCGATTCGACGAATGAAGTGTTGAATAAAATAAAAGTGCCGAGAAGGATTGACTTACAAAGTATTTGAAAACATTTGTGATGGCATTGTTCACATTGGACAATGATCCATTCGAAACGCTACGGTCTAGTCGAAATTAAAGTCTAAAGTGTTATCGCCATCACCCTCGTTAAATGCTCCTACTAATACAATCCACTCGTTTTCCCCTTCCTTTTCAAGATCGCTTTCGCTTTTTCATGAGCCAGGAAAATTTGTTTTGCAGATATAAAATGCAGTAAGAACATATCGTCCACTCATTACTGTTGTACCTAAGTCAAAAGGAGATGGGCAAATTAAGACCGCTTTCGGTGTGCCGCCGTTCGTAATCGTCTTTGAATGGAACTGAGGTAAGTTGGTAGCTTGGCGCTTCAATCACATTCTGCAATTATAATGGACTCATCTCAGTTGTTAAAACATTTGCCAGCTCTGGCCTGACATCCATTGATGAAGCGGCACCAGGAAGTAATCAAGCAGACCTTTTATTAATGTGGTAAAATGGGGTTGTCATTTGAGCTGTGGAAATCCTGCTGAACGTTCTGCGTGTGTGATGACTAACGACTCGAAAAAGGTCTTGATAGGACTGAAGATGAAGTGTTTATTTGCCTTCAGTTCACTAGCGATGCATTTGTGAAAGGCTCATTAGCTGACCGCAACATGTCTTTTTGGACCAACACACACGGGAGGCAGGTTCTCTTTCACATCAGTGCCTTTTGATCCACCCACGTAGAAGAACGCTTAAAATTCTCAAGTTCGAATCCGTGTCAGTCTCTATTACTGATGCCAACGACGTGGAAGTGGACGACGATGCCGATGCTGCGAATGATGGGTTGGGGTACGGTCACCAGCATGGAGTCCAGCATTGCCTACTCTAGGTAAGACTTCCTACTAGGCTGAGGTCTCACATCTCCCTTCTATCCGCTGTACGTGAAATGCCACAACGAGGGCAGAAGTAGCATTAGCAAAAGAGGTGCTGAGGGAGAAAAAACCGTTGCCAGACCATTACTGAGAAGGGGATGTTGTAATTAAAATTCACTTCATTTCCATCTCGCATGCGCGGCGCGGGACTTTAGACAGCATGAACTCCAAATCCAGCCTCTGCTCCACCGACAAACACAAGAGACGTACGTGTAGAGAGACAACGAAGTTCTGTCAGATAAGAACTTCTATCGCGGTGCCTTGATCATTGCATTGTTTATTAAATGACACCGAGTTGCGTGGATCAAGCCATGTCCCACCTCCTAAACTATTTCCTTCGGGTCTTGTAGATGCCCGAAATTTTGTGACGAATTGGCGTTTCGTTTTCATGTTTCTTTACCAACAAGTTTACGTATGGATGCAGTTGAAGGAAGAGCAAAGTCGCAGCAATAGAAGTTTATTTCAGCATACATTTCGGGCGAAAGGCACATTTGCTTTCTTAACAACGCCACGCCTTCATCTTAGTAGCGATAGGGAAGGGTTAGGTTGATTGAGTCTGTTCGCATCAAATTTTGCGAATGTGGAGGAGTAGCGCTGAGATCAGCATTTGACGAACTACTTGGAACTACTACCCATTGAGTGGCAGCAGAGTTAGGTAGTAGAATTTCATCAGCACAGGTTTTGCCACGCCATAATGGCATCGTCAGGTGAGCTAACCTCTGAGTCATAGTAGTTTTCGTCCAATCCCTTACCAAATGCATTCATCCCTCCTGAGTCTTAGGCTGCTACAGCCATATGTACACATGTATTCGACTTCAGCAAAAACAACCCCTAGTGAAAGTCTCGCCATTATGAATTTGCTTATTGGTGCCGTCGACCTCTCTTTTATCGCAGATCTCAGGAGCTCATACTTTGTCCCTTGCAGCACCCACTTTTGAGTAATCGAAACAGTTTTGAGATTCATTAGTATTCTATGAGACCTGAACAGAGTTTCATCCCATTGAAACTGAGGGGTAGCTATTGAGCACATTCCTCTGTTCTTCAATAAGGCTAATTACGTGGTAGCCAAAATGAGCCGAATGTAGGCCATAAAGACGATGACCTAACAGAGTCACAGTTGTGTTTGGTGACATCTTTGAGGCAACACGGCAGCCATCTGCTTCCATACGATCCAACTGAACTTGGTGTGACCTAAGCATTTACCGTGGACAATTAGCTACTTTCCTTTTGGCAATACACGCAACATTCATCGTGTGAGACGTGACTAATTTAGTGGGATTCCAACCCTTTGAGGTGTTTGGACTGACTATCAAGCTTAATCTTTTCTATATGCCAACATTGGGTAGCCTTACTTCACTTAAGTAGTCATTGGCATAGTCAAACTCACTTAAAAAGCCACTTTTGAATTACTGTTTAAAGGAATTGTAATTGCTTAACGCATTCTTAAACCCCTCAGTGCGCCTGTCTACGAGATTTTAACCCAGATATGCCTCGCTTTATTTGTCGCATGAAATCAGAAGCCGCGATCGTTTGGCCTTTGGTCATTTGAACGTGGTGGTTGCGACCGCATTTGTGTTTTTTGAACTTACCACCTCAGGTGTAATGGCTACGTGATATCCTGTCCGAGCCTGTTGCCCCACTTTTACGGGGTTGTGGGTGTAGTAGATGGTGACCCAGGACTAACGTGAGTTTTTTGCTCAAAATTGGCTTACCAAACCGATGTGACTGGGTCATTACATGACACTGCAAATCCTTCCACGGGAGCGTGACTTTGACCGACATGAATTTGGTTGTTTGCTAAGCGCGAAGCTAAATGTCTGAGTTTGAGGCTTTAGCATTCGGAGCATTACATCGGTAGTCACAAACTAGAATTGATGCTTCCATTGGCTGAGAGAGGTAGACTTCGGTCCATAGACCTAGGAGGTTCGCGTCAAGATAACAAAAGACCTTAAAACTTAGTTCGCGGGTAACTTGCTGACGGCGGAAAGCCGAGTCTGAGAGTCTGTGAAAGCGATTGTGCAGCTGCCCACTACTTTTATCCTTCTGGACCTTTTGAAGAATTCCTGACTGAAAGGCTGGTAACTTAACAAGCGCCTGTCTATTTCAGCTCGTACTGGCAGTCATGTTAAATTCAGTTGCGATCTACCTTTACACTGTCATTGCGATCAACTTCTTCCGCAAATTCTGCACTAAAGAGGAGGGCGGGGAGAAGGAACACAAGTGCAATGACATGTTGACTGTGAGTGATTTCATCGCCATACTCCTCTCGTTTCTTGTTTTTTTTCTGCGCAACAAACGCTATTTGCTCTCTCCCTCTTTCTGCCCTCCAGTGTTTTGTCTTCCACCTCCACACGGGTCTACGAGCGGGTGGCGAAATTGGCGATAAGATTGAACCGCCTGACGGTGATGCACATGATGCGCTGCGGATCCTCTTTGACATGTCATTCTTCTTCGTTGTCATTATCATCATCCTCACGATTATTCAAGGTTTATGCCTCTGCACTCTTGTTTTGATTGGATTACTAGGCGTAAAGTACAGGCTTTTGAAGTTTTGACCATTTTTGTTGATAAGTAGATTCAAGCTGCCCTGTCTCATTGGCGTTTTGTTGTCTATCCAGGTTTGATGTGGTTTTCCTCCACAAATCTTTGCTGCATTAAATTCACTTTGATAATTGTGGTGGAACCAATTGGATGTCTTGTTGTCCTCCCCAATTATCAAATAATTGCTCATCTCATGTAGAAGCAGAGGTTCGGCTTCAACCGCACTGTTTAATTGAGTGGAAAATTGTCCACTGAAGCCTTCATTTTCACGAGGCAGTTACAGCCGCGCCATTTGGAAATTATGTCAAAAGGCGTTTTCTTCTGTCTTGGTGCTACAAGAATGGTGAAGCTTTTACCAGAATAAAGTGCATATGAATCGGACCCCTTGGCTAATTAGAATTGCCTCCTTTCGGGTAAAGGTACGATGAATTGCCATGGTAAATCGCCATTCGGTATGGCCTCTGATACTGTGGGCATGTCTAACAGCTCTCCTGATGCCTTTATTTGAAGAGTCAGCACTCATCGAAACCTCCTTCATGAGTTGGCTTCGCTGATTGTTTTCAGACAGACACACTAAAAGGGATGCGCTGTCCGAGCCGCCGCCCCTTCCCTAAGGATGGGTCTGCTGACTGCCGGAATGTATTTGCCAATAACCACCTGCCGAGCTTCGAGTTCCCCCTTCTGCTAGAGTTTGCATTAGGATCCAGCAGACAAATTTAGGGTTTTTACTTCTATTAATAAGACGTGGGCAAGTTTAGATGGAACCTTTGTGGATGCATGGAGGGACTGGCAGTCATCACCGGAAATCGGTGAGGTCGATGACCGGACTTATGCAACTTAGTTTGTGGGAATGGCAATAGTGCTAGATGATGCTCAAAGCTCTTGATTAAAAATAATTTTTGAAATTGAGCGTGCGAATTTGTCCTCCTCTTTTTTACAAGTCTCATCATCGACGCCTTTGGCGACCTGCGAGATCAATCAGAGCAGGTGCGTGAGGACTTGGAGTCCAAGTGCTTTATCTGTGGTATCGGGAAAGGTATACTTTGATGCCACTCCACATGGCTTTGATCAACGCGTGGAACGCGAACACAATTTTTTCAACTACTTGTACGTTTATTTGGCTCTACGAGCAGGAAAATCAAGGCTCAGCCGATTCGACCGAACGCACAGTCCCCAAAACGTAAGGATTGAACCGTCTTTTCATTCTAATCCGTCCAAGCTCCATGTTATCGTGACTAATAACCAGTTAGCTCACCTTTAGAATGGAGGGACCCCCAGTCCTCCTCTCAGTCTGATTGTCGCCAAAATTATGGAAGGAGGGGAAGGGGAGGCTGGGTAGCGCTTGACATCGATTGTTGTGATCTCTGAAGTACCTTGGCCTCATATTCTTATCATTCAATGTGTGTTGGATTATATGCTAATTAGATGGGTTTTGAATTGATGCGTTTCATTTTTGATCACACAATTTCTCTCACCCTTTGAGGTCATACGACACATGGAGGGGCACGCGTTGTGCTCTATGTCCACCAATTAATGCAAACACATCTGCCTTTTGTAGGTACTTCCTCGTGCACATAATCAACAAACCCGACACCAACTTCACCGGCCAGGTATGTTTACACGTACATTATTGTTATTTTTGTGTACTCTTTCTTCACTGCGTCACAGTTGTTGCATTTGTTGCTGTGGTTCGCATGACACTGACCGCAGTGCCATGAAAACGGAGGTGTCCGATTCTGCGTGTTGCAGGATGGCGAAGCCGCAGACAGACCTGATTACGAACGTCGGATTGTGCAAAAACCTCAGACTGGATAGTTTGATAACTGGCTGTAAAAGTCATCATCATTGTTTGGGCCTCAAGTTTTGTCATAGATTATCGCCCAGTGCTGTCGGCGACCTTACAGGCTTAATTCGTGGACAATGCTGTGCTAGGATGACTTCATCCCTCATGAGCAAGATTCATTTCCGGCGATCAAGCACGACATAACGTTGTTAGCAGTAGTTATTTTGATAAGACTGACGATCTCTGGAGGTTTTTTGCGTTCTTTAGGAGTCTTACATGTAGGAGCCATATTAACAACGCTGCCTGGACTTCTTTCTCATCGGGAACTGCTTTCGCAAGCAGTACGAAGAGGAGCTGCAAGTGAAGTAGCAGCGAGAGATGCCTTCACACTCAGAACCTCAGATGTCGCCTTTTGAAACAACTCCCTTTTTCCATTCACATTTGCCTTCCCACGTAGAAAACTGGTGTAGAGAGCAATACTTCGACGCCTTTCATTTTTCGAGTTGGCTTTTCGCCTTTCTCCTTCCCTTTACTTTTTTTTTTATTGTTCGTTTATGTTAAGCCTCTCATTTAGAAGATACACTCATTACTTAATCTTGGTGGAATGTTCCTCTTTTTATCGGAATGCAGCTAGGGCTGGGGGTTGGTTTCAGCACCTGGTAGGGTATCAGGGTTACTACCTAGAAAGGTTGATGCAAGTGTTGGATTCCACCCTCTCGAACTGGAACCAGAAGTCTGCAATTTATGATTAGATTAAAGCTGCTCGTTGGGTGGGTCATGTTGTGGCACTATATTATTTCATCCGTAGCAGATAGCACAGCTAGAAAGAGAGAGTTTGAGGTGCCACAGTTGGGGTCGCAGTTCCATAGCGCCTTCACAGGTCAAAATAGAGCCGAAAAGGCACGTTTAGCCAAAAGGTGCCAAGTTTTATGGAAAAAGATGTGAAACACAATGTAAATCAACACCTATCATACTCACGGCTCGATAATGGAATCAACCTTTTAAAAGGTGTTTCCGGCGATTGATTTCAGCATTACTGCAAATAAGCGGCTCTAGGTGGAACGGAGTAGCAAAATTTAGACGCATTTGCGATGAGAAGTAACGGAAGTAACTATTGAATGACTCGGAAAAGCATACAAATGAAAGATTGGGGAAAACGAAACTCGGAAAACTACATAGATGACCATAAAATGCGACCGAATAGAAATAACTTTAGCCCTGGACACGCCCAGCCACCAGGATGATAACTAATTCTACTCGATCTCCAAGATGGTGTTACTTCCAGCCTAAAGACACGATTAGTAAAGGGATTACCTTCAAGAAGTTCCCAAATAACCTGGTAGCGTTTTTGGGCTTTAGACGGCGAAACGAGCATCCACTTACCTCATTGAACAAAGCATATCCTCCTACCCCAGACACCCACTATCAAGCACCATAATAGCCCTGAGTTCGATCTGAAGGCTACTCGAAATCGATCCCATGATGTATTTAGAACTAGTCTTAGTTGAGAAGATTTTTAATTAGTGAGGAAGCCATTCAGAGTGTTACGTTTACCTCTGTTTATGTCGAGGTGATTGTATACATCCTTAAATTAAGGCTATCAACAAGTCAACCGCTTTTTAGTCCCTTTTAGATTATCTTTCGTTTTTATGATTTAAAATTTGCCGTTAAAGTAGCATTTTACCCAAAGCAGATCTTGACGCTCATAATGAATGGTTAAGAGTGAGAAAATCGCTGCTTTTTTTCGAAATTTTTCCAATTTTTTTCCTTCAGGTGCCAAAATTTGACCCGTTGAGGAAAAACCAAGGTTTTGTTCAAAAACTTAACAAATAAAGAAAAAAATGCCTTAAGATGACCAAAGCACCTTAAGTTTAGGTGCAATTCAACCTTTCACATTAATTTTTATGGCCTAAGCGCTGCCCTGAGTGTTTTCATTAACTTTTCGGAACGATAATTCTCCTTAGCTCTTTCTAACCATCCACTCGGGCCATGTAAACTTTGACCCCAGCATGATTTGCAACTTATTTCTCATTTTTTAGCAAGAAAGTGTGTGTAATCACCCTTTTTTTCCTTTTCTACTTTGTAGAAAGAATGTATATAAATGCAAAGTTACCTACCCAAATTGCCAAGGCATTACACCTCCACGTATTGTCTTGAATGGTTTCTAGTAAAGCATTTGCACCACTAAACACATATCTTTAGAAACTTCCTTACTTATCTTCAACATTCAAAAAAATTTCAAAGCTTCAACAGAAGGGATTTTATAGAGAGATCTACTTGGCTCCAGCATCGTTAAAGGCCAATTCGATTTGAGTTCATGTTTTAGCAAAAAATACATTTTACCCATTCGGATGATGGCTTGACTAATTTACATCTCTACAGCCTATTCATCAATGTGCACAATTGCTGATGACCCACCCACCAAGATCCATTTGTTCCGGCTTCAAAGAGTTATCATTAAGACGACAGGAAAGAAGGAAATCACAGTCAGCCGATGAGGCGAAAGTAGGAAGATTCAAAGTAAAAGCAAATCAAGCGTCAAAGTACAGAGTCTTTGAGACCAAAATTTGAAAAATTCACGTAAGTCTGCCCCCCCTCCAAAACAATCGACATGATCAAAGGCTCAAGAATCCTATTGGCCTGACCCGTAATTAAGGTTTTTATTGGCTTTCATAGACTATAAATACGGTAAGTGATTTAGTCGAAGAAACAGCGCAGAACTGTAAAATCACAAGTACGTCATGTCCAACTTTACGGTGAAAAGTTTTTTGGACCTCATAGACCCCGAACAACTCCAAATTCTCGCAGCGCTAAAAGCAAATGGTATTGTCTACCTAATTATTTTGTCACTCTCTATATTCACCCTTGTTTGCATACCTTTGTGTCTATAGCTTTTGTACTTTTATCACCAATTTTTGTCCAGCTATCGCCATGAGTTTTGATGGACTCATCTGCCGTCCCAATGACCACGTATTTGCATCCAGTCGAGCCAGGAGGTTTGAGACCAAACAGGACCAATTGCATACTTAAAGTAGCACACTCGACGTGAATAAGCCCTTGACCCTAACAAACGTGGAGATAATATCTATTCACATGCAGACGTACGTGTTTTTATTCCATTTGTTTTGTTTTTACAGGTGCACCTAGTGCGGAATGCTCAGTTGTATTCGAGGGAGGAACAAACTCGGATTCTCAACAATCCGCCTTATCGTCTATGTTATCTACCGTGCAACAGCAAACGCAACAAGCAGCACTTCTTACTTCACAAAGAATAGAAGAGACGGTGTCTGCTCTGACTAAATCTCCTGTGCTTTTAAGACCCAATCCTCTTCCCATGTACTTGCCACGGAGCAATGATAAAGACAAACAAAACCAACTGAGTGTTATGCCACCGAAACGGCAGAAAATTGCTGAGGCTACCTCCGGTAAATCGGGTGCATTGGGGTTAGCGCCTGTATTTCCCCTACGCAGTCCTCAATCGTCTAGCACTCCAAAGCCTGTACTACAACAGCCATCTTGCATCGACTTGTCTTTGCCTACAAAGCAAGGTGCAAGCTCAGGGCAACCTAAAACTGATGCTACTCTGACGACCTTACCAACGCCGAACCCTCTCCTATTGGACGCGTCATCGAGGTTACGTCGACAGGCGCAGCAACCGTTTCCAACGCCAAGTGGATATCAACAACTTCTGGAAAGCGTTTTCTCAGTGCCAAATTACCTTCTTCCCCAGCAGCTTGCTTCCAGCAGGTCTACTCCTGATTCAAAATTCTTGACGCTGCTAACCACGGAAGAGCCTCAGGTAAGCCGGACATTACCAGGGGCGCAGAGACAAAGCAGACGCAGGGTTCTCTTCACCCCGTATCAAATTCGTGAGATGGTCAAACGCTATAACCAGAAAAAATACCTCAATGCAGATGAACGCGAAGAGCTAGCAGGCCGAATCAATTTGACGGGGACTCAGGTTGGTCAGGTATTAAGTTGTTAAATGAGTTTTTGATGGACAGCAATTGGTGTGTAGTGACTAACTATCAACAGTTGAGTCGCCTAAACTAGCCATAATTTTGACTTTTCTTACAGGTAAAGATATGGTTCCAGAACCGCCGCTACAAAACAAAGTTGGCCAGCGGAAAAATTTCTGGCAATGAAGCATGTGCAGCACAGCTAATAGTTCGCAAAATGGATGAAAGTACTCCATCCACGGACATGTGGGACAGCGGTCCCAGTGATAGCCTTGGAACTACTGAGAGCTCCCTACCACAACGAAAGCCCCAACAGACAGTAGTAGCGTTGGAGCAAGCCCCTTCAGGAGGTGATGATATGCTGTCCGAGCTAAAGCAGCAATTTAGGGCAATGGCGAAGATGCTCGAAAGCCAAATTGCTGCTAAAATGGACCCAAAGCAGAATGGCGAAGACGAGAATACGAGGAAATGTGTAGAGCTGACCATGCGAATTATTCGCTTTCTCTATGAAGTGTCTGTGGACTGACCTTGGTTGTCTTTCATTTAATGGCTGTGATGTTGGTGTTTTGATACCAGCAATTGTGCATAACTTCGATTTTTAGAAAACGAATGCATTAAAATTGTCTTAAAAATGATGTTCTCGTGAGGATTTATTGTTGAATCTGGAAGTCACTGAACTGGATTGTTTTTGAGACACACTAAGTCAGGCGTTTATATTCCATACGGAACTAATCTAGCAATAACTTGTTACCGAGCTGTGGAGCACATTAAAAATGGCCTGTGATTGAATGATAGGAGCCTAGAGCAGATGGCGCCATCAAGTCAATACAAATGGCTAGTTAGTTCTTTTGGTGCGATCATGATCAAACGATTTGGTCGTAA
Organism: Taenia hydatigena; assembly: GCA_036345935.2. NCBI lineage: Eukaryota > Metazoa > Platyhelminthes > Cestoda > Cyclophyllidea > Taeniidae > Taenia > Taenia hydatigena. The sequence goes on from JADWOT020001817.1 coordinate 48,430, forward strand.
CTCATTTCCAACTGCTTTACAGCTCAGAGTAGAACTGAAAATGTTTCAGGTTGGGTGTAGGGCACAGCTCAACATCACACGCAGACCTTGATTTCGATTGCCAGATTGTAGCCAATCAAAGGTCTAATGGTTGACACGTTTACAGAAGGCAAATGTGATCATGCAGGCAGGAAGATAGGTGGACGCCGTGTAATCCCATTGAAGACATGGGAACCCATTCAACTTGACATCATCATTTGCATTCTTCTACTTCTTCCTCTCGCAACAAAATAGTCTATTCCCTTGCTTTAACCGTTCTGTAGGCGAGGGTCTACACAGGTCGATGTATCACGTACAGAAGCGATGACGACGCTTAACCCATCGAAGTGGTTTGGACTAATGTCTAGCAGAGTTAGGTCAGCTTTTAATGTCACTTTCAAAGCCCATTGGTCAATGTACTTCCCGAATTCCCCTTTTGCATGGACGAAATGGCTGGATCAGTACCTTATAGCCAAAACCTCAAACGCACTAAAACACCTTTTTCACATTTGGAAACGAATCTCATTGCCAACAAGCAGTTCAATACTGCTTTGACTGACCTCACTTCTACCCAAAACATTCATGGATTGGTGTCAACCAAACTGGGTTCTAGCAAATGAAGTTGCGAGAGAGAGAGAGAGAATGCAGTGAAGTTCTGCCAAGAGAACAAACACCACAACCCTTCGTTCCATAATGTCTATCCATCGGAAGAGGAGAGCTAACCCCTACACAGAGCATGGAACATGTTTTGCATGCCCTCTACACCCACCTCCTCGCTAAATTGATCCATCATTCGACCGCAGTTGCTGGAGCATGAATCGCTTCTCGTTTGAGTTGATGACACCGCTAAAACCTAAAACTACAACATTTCAACTTTAGCGTCAGCACAAATGGCCTACAAGGTAAGTCCTTTAAGGTAACTGGAGTACAGCAATCAATCACCAATGCAGCATTGCATAGTCGCTTCTGGAAAGTTAATTAAGATCGCATTGTATTGGCATTCGACAGCCAACTCTAACTGATCGCCCTCCCTTTACTTCAAGTCGGCGATCTTAGGAGGAGTGAAGGGCACAACCGATGGCCGACACACACCCATTCCTTCTTCTCATCACTGTCATCAAGCTGGACGAAACTCAAACCCTGGTCAAATGATAAGGAAGGAATAACGACGCATCATTTCAATAACTTTTTTAAACGAAAGTGGAAATATTAATGGCCTGCGCGATTATTCGTGAACGTTTTAACTTTAGCACCAACCACTTCGTGAGGGCTGACTGTGTGTCGGATGTGCGAAGTGATCTCTAGGCCCTGCCTGTAAACTCTAACGCAATCCCTACTGCGATAGTGCATTTTTATCTCTCTATCATACCGATGCCATCTTTAGTGTCGCGAAACAGTGCAGTGGAGATATCATCTGTTTTTTGCATCGCAAGCCACTAACTGGGTTGGTAAAAATGAATGCAAAAATAAGAGAAAAGGGAGTGCATTTTGGATTCTATTTGCATTCGACGTTGCACTGATTTGGTTGAGCAGGACCCGAATGAATGCTTGCATCCCTCTCACTGCAATACTGGTGCTCGGCGCATCGTCCGGTGCACAAGAGAGTGGGCAATCGAGAGGCATAGTAGCCTAGTTTGCTGAGCTATCAAAAGAAAAGTCGTTATTCATATTTTAACTGATTTTATAACTCCATAAATTGTCTTTTAATCTTTCCAACTCCCGTAGGTACGCCCATTCTGAAGCCAAGGGTAGAAACCGACTTGAGTTAATGCAAAAGTTGAACATGTATTTGTAACTGTAGACAAAACGAAAAGCTTAGAAGCGAAAGATAGGAGCAAAGAACGCCAAAAGCCTTGCTATGATGACGAAAGCATTGCCGGTCGAAATTTGGGCCAAGGATCCTTTGATTACAGGTAATACATGAGTAGCTTATGCACTGGTTTTCAGGTTCCATGATTTGACTTTTAAGCTGTCATTTTGTTGCAGATACTTCGTCTTAGATGTTAAAGGCAACGGCTAACTCTAGGCTAGCGATAAAGGAGATACGTATTTGTCGAAAAGGAAAAATCGAAGAGCTTGGAAGCGAAGCCTTAAGATTTAGGAGAGAAAATGTTTTTGCTGCAAAAATGAAAACAATCTTCTCATAAAATAAAACCAATAGGACCCTTTTTCGTGAAGGTTTCACTTCGATCGTTTTCGGCAAGGTACCGCACATTTAACAGCAACGCAGAGCAATTTTTAAATTCCTTTACACATTCATCACTCGCCGCCACAGTATTTGACGACACTGATTTACTTTAGGACAAAAACCACACCATGAAATTTGGTGCCTTATCAGGACTAACTTCAACCCTCTTCAGCGAATATCATATCATTTAGAAGGTATGAAATCCGCCTAAGCACCGCATGGGGGATTCATCAGCACTTGATAATTGAGGGACGATCGAAGCTACTCAGATCATGGAGCAGCGCGTGCTGCCCTCACAATAACAAAAGTTTGTGGCCCGCTATAGCTACTACGTAAGTATCCGGGGACATCTGCGATGTGTATTGAAGGGGTATGCATCGAGAGCCGTCTAAATGTCAGGGGGGAAGTCATGGTATCCACGAGGAGTAAAAATGGGAGCTTTAGCATCTCAATAATTACTCCATGCATTACTCTAGTGAGAAGGGGTAAAATCCAAGGAAGGAAAAGGGGCGTAGCAAGTTAAAATTGGCAATTAAGCTGGCAATGAGGCTTGTATGGGAATTTTGCCATTTCGTGTACAGCTGCGGAGATGTGCCTTTCATTTACCTTGCCGTCATTGCATAACGGAACCTCTACAACACCACCTTCCTCTGTAGCCAAAGGAAACATTTGTACTTGTATAAAAATCGTCCCTGTTTAAAAGGAGGAGCCCAGTGGCTCGGAGTACATTTAATCAAACCGTGTTTGTCTCATGGCAAACGGCAGTATCTGCACTATTACAATTCTTTCTTTTAGCTAAGTTGGTTCTATCGAACCCTTTATTTCACTCTTCGTAGGCGGAATGACAGCTGAGTCGTGCCAGTGGACCCTCTCATCCTCAGCTGCTCTGCATGTCCCTTGGCTGCTACACTTACCTCAACGCTTCGATAAAGCACGAACGGCTTTGGCTTTAATGTATCTGCCATCACGAGAAAGTCACTTCAAGGCAGACAGTCGGGTGTAAGCCAGGTTTCACACTTACGTGGTCGGTATTAGGTAACAGTTTTATCACCCGAGGAGAACAACTGAATGCCTGTGTTTTTTTTATTTTCTAACGGCTTGATTTGAACGATCTACCACAGGGCGAACCCTTGCAATTGTTTGCATAGACACTTGCAACCTGGCCTCCGATAGCACTAATAAAGTGGTTTCCACCCCGTTGTTGCATGTGTTTGACTCCAACGACTCTCACCAAAAAAGATACGAATCAGAGGGGTCAAAAGACCATACATTCGGTCACACCAAGCCAATCACTAAGTGCATCTTGATAATAGCAGATTCATCTTTCGCCTAGCAAGTCGACAAAACTTTTGCCAATTTAACATGGCCAGAGTTGTGTTTTCATAAAACAAAAGGAGTTACAAAGGTCCAATGCATCGAATGGACGTTTTGAAGCAGCATAAGCTAGGAAGACTCACTGTTGATAGCCGATTCACCTCTAACTATTAGCAAAACCTAGTGCGCTTCCGTTTGGTTCCCATCAGAGTCATCTGAGCTACCCTAAATACGATTTTCTAAAGTTAAGTCCAGACAACTTTCTACTTGCAGTTATGGAAGAGGACAAGGATGAGACAGTGAGTGTGAGATCGTGCCATCTCTTACAGCAATACGACATGCCTCCGAGTGCTTGACTAGCCGCGCCTATTTTCGAAGAGACAGTGCTCTCGCGAACACCTCCAAAATGTTGCAGGAAGATCCATCGCGCCGTCAAATGACCCTCAAAAGGAATTCATGTCAAAGTGTGGCATCAATTTTCCACCTCAATTGTAGAAATTTCGGGCTTAACTTACTTGACAGAGACAAAAGTGAGTGCGACAAGTTGTTTACTGACATATACTACAAACAACGTTTAGTTTGAAAGCAACAAAACATTGCTACTGAGAGGGTGCCTAATTCGATTCTGTTACGAGGGCTTGATCCTCATAAGGTAAGCACATCGAGAGGTCGACCATGCTATCTAATACCAGCTATAGAATGGATACCACAGCTGCCTCACCAGCTTAGTAAGATAGCGGTGTGGGCTGTGCAGCCAAGTCCTTACATTTCAAAGCCTGGAGGTGCACAATGCCACATAGGTCAATGGAAAGGGCATATCGAAAGATTGGGTGGATACTCACAAGCAGTCGCATATGATGTCGGTCTAAGAGGGTTGACAAGCGGGATGTAAATAGCCAAATGAGTGTTAAGTGTTGCCTTTTGGGCTGCGGCACAAGCTCCAACATCACTCTTACCTATATCGATGTGTGGATTCATCTGCGCACAACATTTAGATTCCGAGCTTTTCTTTTTTATTGCTATCAAAGCAGACTACGAAACTAGTTTAACGAGAAATCACGTTTTAAAATGGCCACACTCTCACTCGTTATTAGCTGTCCATCCGTAAGCATCCAGTTACCACTTTCTAACCATGGTGAAGAGAACGCATGATCTGTTGAGCTCATTTCAGGCATGAAGATAGATCGTGCAAATGTAAGTGATCTAACACTCTCATCTCATTGGTCGATGAGGCTTGTATAGCCGGACGCATGAGAGCTTGCAACTGATTGACTAACGAAATTGAAGGCGAATACTCCTAAATTAGAATGCTCTATGTTTAGCACTCAGCGACACTCAGAAGCACCTGGTTCTTTGAAAGTGACATCCATAGTGCAGACAAACTACCTTTGTGTGGTGCCTCTTCTGCAAGCTGCAGCGTGAACGATCTCGATGTTAAAACCATCGAATTAAACAGAGGTGGTCACTTGGCCATCGCCAGGCTAAATATGTGATCAAGAATTATGATAAATTCATTTACTTCTATGCTGTTCATCAGCGTCTCATGGCCACTGGCGTTGCATTTGCATCGACGCATCAGTGATCTCGGCCTGTGTGCTGATTGCAAGATTAAGTTACTGCGTTGACTCAGTGCCCTTAGATTACTGTGAAAGGCGTATGGTGTAAAAGGCATTCCGATTGGCAGTGGCAACGACAGAGTCGTCTACTCTGTGTCATTTGAGTTTGATATAATTAAAGCCGATGAGTAGACATCGACGCAATAAAGTTGATTTGGTGGTGGCTTTTGATGCTTTGCAGTGGTCTGCAACTTCCTGCAATTTGGTCGCCACGAAGGTGCTAGAGAGTGACTTTTGGCTTTGCTCAGTCCTAAGGGAAGGGATGCCGCTATGACAGAGCAGGAACATCCACCTAACTCTTCCCATTATAACATCATTCGAAGCTATTTGTGGGTCTGACAAAGACCGGATGTTAGTTTGAATGACATTCTCCTTTCCAACTTTTCTACCATGGATACCACCCAAACAACTGTCCTCTGAGTTATTCTTGCAGTGTGTGCCAAGACTTTGCAAGTGCTAACAAAAGACTCTTTAACCATGCTATTTGCTGGTGGAGAGTGTGGCACAATGCAAGAGAGAGGAGAGCTTTGCGATGGAAACACATGCACGTGGCGTCGCCTGTCGTAAGCCACAGTTGGCCACGAAGCTCACTTACATCCGCCATGCGCCTCCCATCCTCAATGTCTAATGGAACAGGATAATGGACTTGCTGTCACTTCTCTCTTGGAGTCGACATCATTTCAACCACGATCCACTTAGTGTAGCTTAGTGACTAACGCAATCTCTGGCATTCAAAATACGCCAAGCATTAACTGCGCCAAAAAAGTTATTAAGGCTCCGATGAACAGGCAAAATTTAACGCAATTTTCATATCATTTGCCAGAAAGGCAGGTTCAGAATGTAATATCAGCTGTCACAAATATTCGCATTCCCTACGCTTTTGTACAGAGGATAATAAATTGGACACATTTGCCATCGGTCGCATTTTATGCGTTCTTCGCTGTAGGTGCATGCGTAATGTGGACTGCTACTGACTAAGCTTCAGTAACACAGTTGCTACGACACAAACAATTGGAAGGGGAAAAGGTAAACTGATCATTCGTGGCTTGCAAACAATTAAAATTTAGAGGTAGAGTTACGAGCCTCCTAACAAGGCCTCATCAGTGAGGTGCAAAAGCTTTGTTGTAGTTTACATTTACTTCAATTTTAGGCTTGTCCACCTTCAAACTGTGGTGACTTTGTTGTCAGGGGAATCGCTCAGCTCACACACAGCTCTTTTATTTACTGGAAGGTTCGAGAGCGCTAAGCGAATAAGTGTTTCTTCTAAACATCCATCTGCATTTACTTTTTGCAATAATATACATATTTTGCACGCGATTGGTTTGATTGTAAGGACGAAATTAGAGCAGGCTGATTCCATAATGCTGATTATGAAGCAGCTTATTCGACACCACGATGGATGCGACTTGAAAAACAAGACTGCAGCTAGCATGCTGGATGGCAAGGCTTGATGGTGCATTGAGCGATGTGGCATAGACACGCAAAGTTTAGAGTTAGCATTCTTTTCAGAAATAATTTAGTAGTAAGTCGTTTCGGAATTACAGAGCACATTGAAAATGGCCTTTGGATAAAATAGAGGTGCCCTACAGGTGATGTTACCATCCATTCCATTTGGAAGATTATTTAGTTGTTTATGGGGAGAATACGGCTAGGCGATTTGGTTTTAACTCATTTCCATATGCTTTACAGCTCGCGTCAAATCTTTGAAGGTCTCAGGCCGGGTGTAGGGCACTATTTGACGTCAGACGTCGATTTTGATTCCAATGACCAGATTGTAGCCAATTAAAGGTCTAATGGTTAGCACTCATGGTTATGCCATCAAATATCTATCCATGGAAGACAAATGCGACGATGCACGGAGAAAGACTGGTAGGAGTTGAGCTTTCCATTAAAGACACGGGAATTCACTCAGCACAATGTACTGCCTCGCTTTCACCGCTTTGGAGGTGGGCGTCCACACACGGCGATTTATAACATCCATAAGCGATTGCGGTGCCTAATCCATCGAAGCGGTCAGAGGCAATGCCTGGCAGAGTTAGATCTATGTTTTATACACATTTTAAGGCCCACAGGTCAGTTCACATCCCGCGATTCGATACCTTACAATCAACACCTTAAATGTGTTAGACCACCTTTTTCGAATATGGTTCCAAATCACATCGCCAACACGTAGCACAATGATGCTTCGATTGGCCTCACTCCTACTAAAACACCCATGAGTTGGTACTAACTAAACTGGATCCTACTAACCTAAGTTGCAGGGGAGAGAAAGAAACCGAGATAGGTAGTAAAGTAATGTCAGGAGAACAAGCACCACCGTCCTTCATCCCATAATGTCTATCCATTGGAAGGGTAGACCAAACCCCTACACAGGGCATGGAACACGTTTCGTATGCTCTCAACACTCACTCCCTCCTGCAACTGATCCATTACTCAGCTGCAGTAGCTCGAGCATGAAACGCTCCTCGTTTGTGTCGATGGCACCGTTCAAACCGAAAACTACAGTATTCCAACACTAATCACATACGCGGTAAACGCTTTTAGGGCACAGGATCTGAGATCACATTTAGTTATAACTAAAGCACAAAAGCGGCCTTAATCAACCACCAACGTCCAGCAGTTCATCGGCTCTTCTGTAGGGTTAATTAAGGCCACGTTGAATAGACATTTGACGGCCTACTCTAATGGATCCCCCTCCCTTCTGCTTAAGCGGTTGTCGTCTAAGGCCAGAGGTCTAGCGAAAAAAGAAGGGCACATAGATAGCCGGTTTACTCCCTTCCCTTCCCTTCATCTTTGTTAATAAGCTGGATGCAATTAACCCCTAATAAGGTGAATGAAAGGGGAGCAGCGACTTGTGAATTCGATATCATTTTGGATTGCACGTGGATGTAATGACTTATGTAGTTAATTTGGAAATGCTTTTCCTTGCAGCCTTAGCCACTTCGTGATGACGAGAACCCAAAACCATATTAGTAACATTTAATTGTGTTTCTACACCGATGATACGTTTCCTAGCCTTGAATTCTACCATTTTTGTTGTCAATGTCACGAACTAGTGGGATGGCGATGTTGTCTGCCAAATGCATCGCAAGTCACATACTACAATAGCAAAAATGAGTGTAAGTGATGGAGGGAAAGAGAACGCGTCTTGATTGTCAGTCACACTAATCGTCACACACATTGAGTGGGGAAGGAACAAAAGAAAAGCTTGCGTCACATTCACCACAACACGGGTGATCGACGTATCATTTGGGCGACAAATGGGGTGTCTTCAGCTCAAACCAATTGAAAGAACACCAAGATATGTGAGAGGAAGGGTGATTAAGAGAGTAAGCAGCCTAGTTTGCTGAGACGACTAGGGAAAAGTCTCCAATTATATTTGCCAGTTGAAGCCTACTATGGAAATAAGTAGCATGTGCACTAATGTCATGGCTTCATAAATTGCCCCTCAAGCTCTTCATCAATAGGTCAAATGCAAAAACTAAATTAAGTTTGTCAAAGAGCCGAACGTGTACTTGTAGCTAGAAGAAGACGAAGAAATAGATGTAAGATTTCTGCACCTTAGGTAATGCTACCATCACCGTGTGAGATATGACCGTGGAGGAGAGCTTGGCAATTAGGAATGCTACCTATGCACACGGAGATTCTTTAACAACTTTCTTTGTGCCATGATGTAAATTTACGCAGCCTGGTCCAGGTGATCCATTCGATCATGCAATATTAACGACTTCATAGAATGAGACTGATTAATAAGAATAATGCATGGTGGGATATCAGGCTCAGGGGAACCTTAAGTCTGCAACCGAGTAGGAGTAGGAGGAGGAGTAGAGGGCGACTTTTAGTAGTTACACGTTGGTGCGATTCATAATGTTAACACATGTATGTTAATTCATTATTGTTAGGCCCTGCGGCATCATCCACATCAAAAAAGTCAAGTCGCAAATCTTGCAACTTACAATGCCGATTCACAGAGGTGAAACAGCCGCGGAGATCACGAATGTTGTCAGCGTTTGAGGCTTCCTTTCTCAATAAATGCAAGAACAATAATCGTGAAGGCGGTTAGTTTATTCTGATGTTACTACTCTAAGCAAAGCATTCATAGCTAAGAGTTTGGCATTGGGCTAGTTTAATTGGAATATTTTAGGCATAGTTATGATGCCAATGTTGCAGCACCCAACGTTGGCATGCTCGGAGAGCTTTGGCGTGTCCTAGCTATTCAGTTGACAGCAGGTCTATCTAGCAGGATTTTTCCACTTCACTCACTAATCTCAAGTCCTACCAACTGTAAGGCAAGCATCTCCCTGTAGACTTTTCTCCTGTGACTATTCACGGAATGCTTTGTGACGCCAACTTGTGTTGGCAATGCAAGTGACAGACAAGAATTCATTTCCCTTCGCACACGTTGCAACCATTCGCTTCACCTAGTAAGACATTCACAATAAATGTAAGTAAAAGTGGTGAAAATTATTGTTCCGTCACTCACTGGAGATATGATTTACGCACTTCAAAGTTTGTTTGGATTGACAATTGAGAACGCACCGACAAAAGCTTAAATGCTTGAGTAGGAAAACTGACCTAAGCAGTGCGTCCTATGGCTGGCTTAAAATCTAGGATCGCCTCAAATTTCTAACCAATTCGTTGCCAAGGAAACGGCGTTAATCTAGCTAAAGATGAATTTCCGTACTCATTAGATAGAAATTCATTTATAATTTATGTGTGTCTTTTAAAAAGATAAATAAGTCAGGGGGCAACTAAAAGGGATTTTCGCACAGGAAATGGGGCTGACGCGCTCTTTATTTCTGACAAGTTTAGTAATTTTGCAGAGCCTTAGCAAAAGGCGATTTCCATAATACGAGTTGATTGTGGATAACTTTGCAAATGCACACGCTTGCGCTAAATGCTAGGCAAGGGTTTCACAAGATGTAAAGATGCGCTAAAACACACAATGCTGCGTTAAGGTGATTGGCTTAACTGAGCCAAGTATGCGCTCGTTGCTTCGCACTGATTGGACGCAGTAGGGATCGGCATGGTTGTAAAATTAATGGTCCGGCGGAGGTCGACCAATCACTGCCTTCTGACTTGGGGTCGCATCCAAAAGTGTAAGTCGAGTTTAAAATATTCATGCGACAAAGATACAAAGTGGAAGGCTATTCTGCTTTACTTTACGCAGAAGTCAGTGCAAGCACAATGGGTAGCAGATTGGCAAAAGTAGTCCACTCCAGTGAATAGCCTTTTATAGAATCACAATTAAAGGAGGACAGGGGCAATCATTTTCAATGAAAATAGAACCGATGAGCTTTCAATGCATAATTTTGTTACTTAAAGCAAAATGCAAATCTGTGGTCCGTGAAGACGGTACAAATGTTTAAAATGCTAAATTACGCTTTCTTCGATCCCAGTAGGCAACGGTTTGCACACCCCCACGCCCAAATTAGAAACTTAGAATGGCATCATTCTTAGTGGTCTTTTACAGTCTGCAAATATTGTCTACATAGGTTCACTAATGCATCTGAAGAAGACATACCATTGCTAAATTGCTTGTGCTCTTGAAGCAAGTAGCCCAAAATCCATTGCCGTAATTTCCATCAAACTTCGAGTTCTCGGTTCTCGATACCGCTTCAACCCACGCTATCATCACACGACATGAAGTGATGAGGAATTTCGCTTAAAAGGATAAGAAGGGTTAGGGATGAGAAGCTAACGCGGTGTCTAGATCCTATCCGAACGCAAAGGATGAAAGAAGGTGATTTTTGCGGGAGGAGGTCTTGCGCCGCCATGCATCAGGTATTCATAATTTCTCCAAATATTACCGACTAGATGTACTCCAGCAACAAATGCTTGCTCTAAATATACATCATCATCAGCGATTGGAAAAAAAAAGTGTGGACTATCGAGGCAGTGGCTGAATGATTTTTGAGTCTGACCACCCAACGCTGCAATGCAAAACTGCTTCTCATCACAAGTCAGTCACTCAGTTAGCAAGCAATCGGAAATGCATCGCGCAACTGTATGGTCCATGCAATAGAAGAAAAGGTAGTTATGATAGATTTGAAAGCATATATTTTGATTATCCTACATGTGTGACACTTATTCGGCGATCCTTCACAATGCTCCCAATTGATGCAAGTGTTAGCGGTTGTTTCGCCATCACAGTTATTTGTTGCTAAGAGTCCTTAGCACTCCAACATCCGATTCTTATGCTGCCAAAAATAGGGAAATTCAACTTGTCAAGTAGTGTATCCGTCATGAGAATGTTACTTTTCAAGTTGCTTCTCCATCGCACTCTTATCCAATCACCGTAGCGGAAAAGGAATCAAGATTTGACAATCTAGGTAATGCGGAGCATTTTAAAGCACACAAGTATCAATAGTCCTTTGCATTGTCTTCCGCCTCCGTTACACGCGCAATGATGCGCGAGTGTCAGCTGACATCACGAACCACCGATCGAGTGAAAAACAAATCATACGGCATTCCTTAGCCTTCTACCATTCATCTTGCTTCCCAAGTTATCGTCGCTTCCACCACCCAATTCTTCATCAGTACCTCAGTACCCTTTCGTTAGTTGCTCACTTTTGGTATGCCTCTCAGCCTCCATCGCCACTGCTTCCTTCTCAATCTCTCTGATACCCCAACCGCACACTTCACCGTTTTAACGTCAAAAGACCAGAAGAGATTAAAAGCATAAAAATTATGGGTAAGTTATGTCATTAGCTTTGACCAAAAGAGGTTGAAGAGAGCGCAGTTCTAGAGTCGTAGTGTCCCAGCTTTCCTTGACGTAGTAGACGCCCTACACATCAGCCACACCTACGTTGTCCGAGCTTAAAACGAGAACTGCAGCAACTTTCTTTGCTGAAACGGAATCCCTACATATCAGACGCGCCAAAATTAATTGATTTATGAAAAGGAACTGCCGCAAACAACTAACGAAGGAAGCAGAATGCTGAGTTCTAGTTCTAACCCCATTGAAAGCGTTCGCAGAATAAAATGAGCACATAACTTTCAATTTGGATCATTTCTGGCAGCAGAGGTACCCAATCGTTTGAGCGTACTTTATCTATCATCTGTGTCAAACTAGGCGCTCAATCATCGACCAAACCCTTCTTTTACAATCTGATAGGAGAATTGCCGCAAGTAACTACTAAATGGTATAAGCTGCTAGATTATAATTCGAATCGAATCTGGATCTAAATAAACAGAATATAACGCAGCTCTATATGCTTGCATTATTTTGGCTTTCTTTGCCAAAGTAGTCCACTTAACTGTTGGTCAGGTCTAAATTTTTACTACATGACTCGAGGAACATCGCGGCTACCAGAGATCAAAGAAAACGCTGAGTACAAAATTGAATAATTGTGGGTGAAAAACCAAGAAAATGGATCTCAGCTATGCACTCAAGCTATCCTAGTTTTCGTATTGAAATCATTCGCATTACATTGCGTTCATTCCTAAGCATCAAAGGTCTTAAAATTGAACTGAACTTCACTGAACCGCAACTAATCTAACATTTGAAACCTAATCTTAATTAATTACAAATTAGAATGAGCAACAAATGACGCACCGTAATGTCCGTTCACCCTGGCTGTTTGTTAATACGCACTCCTAGCACAGCTGCATGGCACGAAATGTTATGGTTTCAGAGGAGACCTACTTTTTTGGCATCGTAGTCAGCTGACAGTCGGTGCCCAATTGGAACCGCTTATAGATCCAAGTAAAAAAACAGAACGCAGAGCGCTTGAGTCAATTTGCTAATGTGTTGCTTGTATAAGCTGATTGTGATCTAAGCTACCACACAAAAGCTAATAGCATCCTGACCTCTCCGATGGCGGCGGAGCACGGTGAGCAGCTCTTTCGTAAATAAATCCTTTTCTCGTCCTATCATCAAGACTTCTAATTATAACCACATCGCTGTTAAATAACTTAAATTGACTAAGAGTTGTACGTAGTTTACAGATGTAAGTATGATATTTAGTCGTACTAAGCAATTTTAGGGCGCATTAATGATTAAAATTTTTGGAATAAACAGTAAAGTTCGATTGTCTTGTAAATAGATATTGCTATTTTATGCACGAGAGGGGTGGTAAGGAACCATATAATGCAATTAAGTCTTACCTGATTTACATGTGAAGTGATGCCAAAGGCAGAATTCTAACCCTGAATCGCTAGGTAGAGGACTCATGACTAGCAAATTATGCTCCAGCCAGACGCGACACGTTCCACTAAAATTCATGCCCTGAAAGCTCATTTATGCCAAGCGATTCTCAGTAAATAGGACAAGTATCTGGAAAAAATACGGCCCTCTTCTGCCAAAATTATGGCATTCTAGTGTAGCAAAGAACTCGATTTACCAACGAGACAGAAAGCAGTTACCGCTGATAATTTCCAAAATGATGAGCGATTTAATTAACTTAAAGACTTGTCTTACTTAACAAAATATGCAACTCGTAGTTAAAATGCGTCTCAGAAATTATATACCTCAAGCGCACTAATTTTTGGTCTTAAACGATGCATGATGTGCTACATTTAATATGCAGAAATAAATGAAAGAGTTTTATAGACATTATTAGAATAAAATCCATCACTAATCATGCGCATGTGTCTAAATTCAGCAAAATTTATTCATCGAACTTGCAGCATCAGCGAAGATGCGGCAGTCCCTTACGTTCGATTGCTTTGGCATACGGAAGTTGGTACAAGTGAAGTGTGGACAGCCCACTGGCTCAAAATACCCATGATTATGCAAAAAGCAGTCCTAATTGACATCACCACGCTCACCCTCTGATAACATGCTGTCTCAGCCTGTCCTAGTAATTACAATTTATTATTCAAATCAACTTAGACTTATCACAACCTAGCTTGAGCCACCCGCCCCTCAACACAAAAGTGGTGCGCTAAACAATCACTTTCGTTTAATAATTCAGTCGTAGCAAAATGTGGCTGCTGCGCTCCCACCACAATCTGGAGACTCTTCTGGCATATCACAGTGGACCACCTCACCTCACACACAGCCACGCCGATCAACAAGCAAACCTACCATCACCTGCGCAAACTCACTCAACACCCATGCTCCTTTGTTTGCGATGAAACACATACAAATGAGTAACATTTTTTAAAATTTGCCAACGATGGAAAATGAACAGGAATACACAACACTGTGGAGACATCATCACAACTTGGGGAGGGGGATGTAGGCGTCAGGAACAATGATGACTCAGGATCTGCAGGGTTTTGTGCTGTTCCACGTTAAAGTGCTGCCAGAAGACACATCAAATCATTCCAGTGGCTCCTTTACCTATTGATGCGCGGTCTTCATGGTCTTCACGATGATAGAGGTGTTTCCACACCGACAACTCGCACTTATAGTCCGCTCTGGACAGCGGACCTCTCGCCTGCATTTGGTTCACACCCAACCGATATTTGAACCTGCGAAACGAAAACAGCAGCCATGGATTTGGGAAAGCCTTGATAAATAAGGAAATAATGCCCGAAACAGAGGTGCTGGTGTTAAATTCCCATGAGCATTCATAAGGCAGCGGTATCACGCGAAACAGTAAGGGATAGGTCACGCTATACAAGGAATAGTCATCATTTATCAAGAATAGTGCAGACTAGCGTCAGTGCCTGTAAATACCAAGGTACGGTGATCGACAAAGTTTCTTGTGAAAGGAGGCGTCAACCTAGTCAGCGATTAGGCACTTTAAAGGTGTAGACGTCTATCGGTCAGTGGCTACCCCAAAATGTTGGTTTTTTAGCTCACCCACACAGTAGTAATTCCTGAGACCCTTTATTTGTTAAGCAAACTTCGCAATTTTCAGTGTATGCTTGCCACAACTACTCAGTACCTTCAGGTGCACTTGTCTTACTTCATGAAGACAAACGCTGAATTCGTAGGCTGTGAAAAATACTACACATCCTAAACCTGTCTATGACCTAAGACGAAGTTGTAAATGGGAGTGAAAATCGCGGGAGTTACTACGAGAAAAAAATGGTACACGTCGAGGGCCCACATAAGGAGTAGGACAAGGAACAACCATTACAAACAAAGCGTGCATTATCTGCTTATCAATTTCTCCACTTTGGGAATGGCAAGCCCTTATGGGCCCAAGGCAAAGGTAGCACGGAAATAAGGAATGCGCAACAGAACGTCGGTCTAGATTGACAAAAATCGCCTAATTTCAGCTACCAAAGCTAAAGAGCGATCAGATCTTGAACCTACAGATAAATCAATGACAAGCTTAGGAGTAAAGAAAACAAAACTGCGTTAAAATTTCTTGCCTAACAAAATAACTAAAACAAATTGCTGCTTTTCCCTGCATACCTTCATAAAGGCGGAATTTCGCACCAACGAAGTAAGACTCTTAGGGACCAACGAGCAAATTTATCATCACCTGCGTAACCCCGTTCAATTCGCACGTTCCTCTGTTTGCAAAAAAAGCACATACAAATGAGTAACATTCCAAAATTTACTAATGGTGGAGAATTCACAGGAACATACAACACTGTAGAGACATCATCACAGCTTCAGGGAGAGATGTAGGCATCAGGAACGGTAAGGAGTTAGAATTTACAGAGTTTTGTGCTGTTCCACACTAAAGTGCTGCCAGGAGACGCAATTAACTATTTTAGCGTCCCAATTCCCTCTTGGCACATGATCTTTATGGACTTCACGATGGTTGCGGTGTTTCCATACCGACAAATTGCACGGAAATTCCTTTTTGGATAGCGGACTTCGCGTCTGCGGGACGAAAGCAGCAACTATGGGTTGGAGAAAGCCTCCATCAATACGAAGGAAATAAGGTCTAAACAGAGGCGCCAGTTTTGTACAATTGCATGAACAACTATGATGCAACGGTATCACGTGAAGTAGTGAGCGCCGGCCCACGTTACAAACGAAATAGACATCATTTATTAAGAATGACACAGACCAGTGTCAGCGCCTATGCATAACAAAGTGCAGTGATGAACCAAGTTTCTTGTGAAAGGAGACGTCTACAATCGAAACATCAACCTAGTCAGCAATCAGAAACCTGAGCGGTGTAGACGTCGATTAGCCAGTAGCGGTAACGCCAATGTTGGTTTTCAGTCCACCACACAGCGGTCATTACCGAGACCCTTTATTTTGTATTAAAACTTGCTAATATCCTGTGCCGGCTTGACACTTAGTGCAGCTTGATGTAAGATTGTGCAGGAGACAAATGCATTCAGGCTAGTGGTTCCGGCAAATTAAGCCCAAAATTGTCCTCTAATTTCGAGGGTAAGGCAGGGTGGGGATGGAGGGAAAGAGGAATTACCTTTATGACTAACCTGTCATGCAAGTCAGGATCAGCCTCTGAGTAGTACGCACTGAGCTCGTTCAGCACCCGTTTACCTCCACCAAACCACTAAATCCACCTCACTACTACTCAGTGCCTACTATTAAAGCAATCCCTCTTCCACTGTGCCCAACTAAAGGCACATCAAAGGCTGGCTGTTTAAAAAACCGGAATTGATACGACAGGCATGGAGCTGTCTCTTGCATACGTCGCACTACACTTGCGCTGAGGCCTGGTCGTCGTCGGCTTGACTATAGCCAAGATCAAGTGTTGACCACAAACACTCGTCTTACTGCTCTATATGAGGACAAACGCTGGCGATCGTGGGACGGATTCATAGGTCGTGAAAAATACTACACGTGCTAAAACTGTCTACAGCCTAGGAGGCCATTCTCTCGTAAAAAGAAGTTGCAAGTGGCAGTGAAAATCGCAGGGATCACCATGAGAAAAAACAGTACACATAGAAGAGTCGCCCGGGGAATAGGACAAGGAACAACTATTACAAATAAAACATATATCTACTCAAAAGTATGCCCCCCTTTAAGAATGGCAAGCAGTTAGAAGCACAAGGCAAAGGCGGAACAGAAAAAAGAATTCACAATAGAACGTAAGGCTGAATCGACAAAAACTGCTCAATTTCGGAGGTTAGAAGTTAAAAAGAGATAAAAAAGAAAATTTGAACCTGCTGATGAGTTAAATACAAGCTTAGGGACAAAAAAAACGAAGCTGAGTTAAAAGTGACAAAACTAAAATGCCTGGTTGTTCCTTTTAGGTCCTCAGAAAGGTAAAATTTCACACGAATGAAAAAAATTCGTAGCGATCAAATGAAACAACGCAAGGAGGGCCAGCATAACCATTGTAAAGCTTACAATTTCATAAATGAAGTCAACTTACTTAACGTTACACACAATAGTTGAATCTGAGACACAAAAACCCTAACGTTCTACCACGATTCTGTAAATGGATTGTTGTCCACTCTTCGCAAGCGAACAAAGGGCAAAAGGCACTCAACTTTGCTAAGCAATCGCCTTTTTACTGCTTTTCAAACGCATTAAGTTTTACGAGGAAATTGCGAAAATGGAATTAGCGAAAAGATAGTGCCAACTGAATAACGAGAATAACGAATTGTTGACTTTCAATCAAAAACCTCAAAATTACCTAAAAAAGGCACTACTTAACCAAAACCTCGCAAAGTGCTAAGCATGGCCAAATAAAAAAAAATGTATGAAAAGTGTAGAAAACAGCACAATTAAATCGTTAATCATTCTAACGATGATAGAACAGCTTCCCACGCTAAAAGAAAGGAGTAACTTCATGCCCACCAACAAAAACAAGAACGATAGCACAGTGGGAATAAGTAATGACGCAGAGGTCAATTGTAAAAACACTACGCGTCAAGCACACGTTGATGTGTCTCATGCCTATTGTGATGGACATGGTTCGACGCAGTGATCCCTGAATGAGTCCTGCAACCCTGTGGATAGACACTGACCGATTAATAATGCGACCCCTAGGAGAAATGCAGACTGACAATGTTGATACCCGGTTGTGGATCCCGTGTCTATGTGGATTAGTCTGGATCGATAGATGCAACCATGACGTTGAGGCACGCAACTTTTCGCATGCGTTTGATGATTTTGAACAACCAACCAGCTAATACCATTTTGCGCGACCCCTACTTGAAGACCACGTCTTGTGTAGCAGATACCCTACTTACTCGTTAGAATAGTTATTCTTTGCGGCTTGTAGGAAAACGGATTCAGGAGCACACGAAAGGCCATCGGTACAGTTCTGCACTGACGTGACCCATTTCAATTCGATGACCCTCGGTGCCTAGTGTGGCCTAGGCTAGCCTTTCAGCATTGCTGCATTTCATCTGCGGTAGCACCTGCATTCTTGCAGCCACAGCACTTGACACCTGCCCACCTCTCTTACACCTTCAATCGGCAAATCGAGTAATCTATCAACGTAAAATTGGTGTTTTCACCTCCCCCAGTAGCTTCGCATTCGCCTGACAAAAGTGCATCCCAGCATCTTAGCCATTCATGATTACTCATTGTCCACCAGCCGCATATATCCACCTCATGCTGTCCAAATTGACCCTCCACACGTTTTGCAGGTCGAGAAAGAGACAGGCGAACAGATCGATAGTCGGGAAATTCGACTGATAGGCAGGTATGTAGGCGAGTCGACAGATGAAGGGATTGAGATATACGGAATGACGCAAAAGGTCATTAGACAGCCAACACCTAGCTTTACCGCCTCACCTGCCCTCTACCTCGGCATCTCGAACAATTGACCAAGCAACTTAATAAAAAGGAACAGGGGCGTAAATAAATAATAAAATAATTCCAGCAATTCGCAAAGTAACCGTCTCAAAACAACACCCATAATAAGCATGATGGTGGAAAGGGAAAGGCGGGGGCAAGACGCTGCTCGCGACGACTGCCGTATCCAGGTTTCCAACACTGCCATACACATGCCACGGAAAAGGCGGCGCACCACAAAAAAAGCACTCATGAGACAGACACGAGGCCAACTAATGTCGCAGAGCTAGGGTGCAAATTGGACCACACCCGGCCTTTGTCCATGTCTGCGTAGGATTTGTCAGCTCAACGTCAGACGTCGCATTAAAAAAGGAACGAGACAGACGCCCCATATCGTCAAGCTCTTGAGTACAGGGTTGCCTCTATACCTTGGACATGTCAACGCCAGTGACACCCCCCCTCCTCCCCGCATTACCTAGTGCACTTATAGCCCCACTGCATCAAACACAAGCATGACAGCATCCAAAGGCAATCGATACCATTGGTAATAGACCAGCCAAATGTGTGCGTGCGTGCTTAAAACGGTAAAACAAGTACCGTGTGTAAACAAGGCAGCTTGACATAGCGAGGCATTCCATTTCTTTCCACTATGAGCAAATTCCACCTTAATCGTTGATAGCAGCAACAACGCGATCATGAAAAAGCTATGTTTCGCAAACACTCGGAACGAGGACATCACGAAGGTGTTAATTTTAGCATCTCTAACAGTCGAATTTTCTGACGCAGACGAAGCGATTCCAGCACGATTAACCACATCAAGCAGGAATGTACAAGCATTCCAAAGCCACATCTCATGCCGCTAGAGTAAAGCAGATCAAGAAAACCAGGCAGGTAGGTCGTCCATAGACAGCGAAATAAACAGATCACCTCACCGTCGCCTCTCTATCCACCCACACATCCACCAGCCAATTAACCCAATCAACAGATAAGTGAAAAGCGCGTAAGTAAAGAAACAGATGAAGTTAAACGTTTGTCAGTGCACATTTGCCTGTGCCTTGGGGGATGCCCACCGACTATTAGCCGTCAAGAATGTTAACCTAGCCAACCTAAGGCAGACGCCAAATCTCCGCGTTTGCCTGTGTCCGCGGCCCTTCAGGCAACTCTTAGCCCCAAAGAAAAACAGCTAAAGCCAAGGCCAATTGCTACTATGACTAAGGGGAGGGCGAAGGTTACACTGAAACTACTACATTGCTACAGAAGGAGAAGTGAACGAACCAAGGCAATCAGTGTGTTGCCTTCCAAGTCATCTCCGTGACAACGCGTTTCCAATACACACTTCATTCACAAGCATTTCGGGGCAGGCATCCCGGGATACATGCTTTGACAATAGTAAAGGCACGCAGTCCGATGGTTTACACAAAGAACACTAGTCGGGCAGAATCAAATAACATCAGCAGAAGGAACCCGCGAAATTGATTGACATTCAGCGAAACCTGAGTGTGCCCGAAAATGCGCATTCAATTACGAGATGGTCCTCCTCAAACCTGCTAAACAGTAAAAAGTGGAGCAGCAGCAAGCGTTCCAACCACGAGTAAATTAATTTGAATCTACTCACCTGATACAACCGTGTGTATTGTCCATGCTACTTTGTCGAATGTGGACGAACACTTATTTGAAACCGACAATTCCAGCCCATTGCAGATGCCCACACATGCAATGACACAAACTGCCGTGTTCTGCCCATCAGCATCCAGTACACTCAATTCGGTAACTACGAATTCACTATACTTTGTGATAAACACAAAAAACTTGTCTCAGTCAAAATTCTCAAAAAGCACATGCATATTCATTGAAACACGCTAAACACAACCTTTCTCGGCCGGATTAGAATGAAAAAACGAGTAACAGACGAAAGTACACCATCTACCCTTCCAAACGGAAAGCGATAACAAGATGCGCACAGTGGACAAATTCAGCCAGTGGCATTACCAGATGCCAATGAGGACAAAAGTTAGAACTGCCAACAATTAAAGTAAACCAGTGCTGAGTGAAAGCACCTATACAACTGGCGGCAGCAAACAAGCGGAACACGTGGGAAATGAGAAAATAAGACGAGACAGTTAGCCCTAAACCAGCCATGGATTCCCATAAAACAGACTACAGCAGTGGCCAATGCAAAAAACTATACCTCGCGCTCAGGCGTAACACCTCATCCACGTTGGCAAAACGGCAAGTAGCGTGCATAAACAGGGGCTTTTCAAATGTGCATAAATGTGCATTTGTACGCACCTCTTAATCCGAGAGTCACTTCCTCCATGCATCCACAATCATCACACTCATTGGAGCGGCTCCTTTCGCCTACCGCTTCAAAGCGCAGGAGTCACAACACGGCACCGCTTGCACCCCACTTCGTGGTAGGCTTCCAAAAGTTTCGACAAAATTCCATCAGCGAACGCTAATTGCCAAAACGCCCTTCAGCGGCAGCACGGCCCCAACGAAGTACCTGTCCCTTGCAGACTCAGAAGAAAAACTGCTAATGTGCTGCTTCATTTGTTCAGTCGTCCTATTTCGAGCGGTAAAATTCAATGTTTGCATCCACCCGTCACCTGAGTCACCAAATACTCCATTTGAAGAACGTCCTCGAATCTGCAGGAACAAATTCAAACTTAAAGAAACAATGTCAATCAAGGCAGCGGATTGATACGCTGTGCCACGATGGAGTAGGATGCACGTTGACGCAGCGGCCGCAGCAGAATCTTTACAACCTTGGCTTAGGCTTGGTCCGATCGCGTCTACTGAAGTTACAGGAGACGACATTCAGTTCCCCAGTGGAGGAGAAAATACTCAACTACCCCTTCGGAGGGCACTGCAGCCATATCCGCGTCCAGTGAACACGATAAATTTGACCGATATGGTTGCTGTAACAATTTGGAAAATGTAGCTGTCACATTGCATTTGTGAATAGACTTCGGGAAAAGGGTGCACAACGGATTCATTGAGGTACAGCACAGATCACACCAACCTCTAGGTCGGAGTGCAGAGTAAGAGAGAACTCAAACTTCAAATTCTGCACTTTTTCAGCAATCCCTTCGAGCACATTAGGTGCACCACCACAGACAGGTACGTTCTTGCCATCCTTAAGGCTTGGACCATCATTGGCTTCATGCGAAGCCTAAAATGGAACAGTTTCTTTCCTTCTTTAACTAACGGAGCTTATCTAACCAAAAAATGCCGCAATCAAAACACGCAACGTGCCGTCTATATCGACAGACAATGCACGAAACACGACCGATGACCGCGAAACTGCCAAACTTGAAGAACCACTGTAGGGCAAACATCTTTTGATCGTAAGGATTCTTAAAAATGCACAAAACACCGTCAAGCTTGGCCTTAGGACAACTGCTATAATTGATCTTTGCGAGCGCATAGAAACCAAATGCAGTTCATCTTCGAAAATTGGTACACAGCTGCAAAACATTGCATCCTATTATAGAAAGCATTATACGTCATACAAACTTGGCTGCATTCATTCTAAAAATGGGTGGCAGAAGGTTACGCATCACATGTGAGAACTGAAGCGCTATACTCGAGCAGACTGATTATTTTGTTGCAAAATTATTAACTTAGATGCCAGGGCACCAACACAGCCCCTATGGGTAGTGAAAGGGTGGCCTCTGTCGCCACAATTATTACACAATGGGTAGGAATGTAGCGCGTTTCCCGCCAGAGCTAACGGACTTTATTGAAAACTTAAGTTGCTCGAGCTACTATCTTCCCTTTCTCCTCCGAGGAATTATGACAAAACCATCATCACTAGGTGTGCAATGGCTGCCTCTTCGTCTCTCAAAGTCCCATTTTAACAAAAAAGCATTGCACAAACTCTTCGTCTTACTGGCCCCGTCTTTGGTACTGTCCCTATTGATTGCCTTTCTTCCAGCCATTAAAGTTCAAACTTCATTTTCGCATCTCATCAGTGGTGCGCCTTTGCAGAGTCACAGATGCAATGTCAAGCGATTGATGGCTATAAACCTGGCAGTGTGATGTGAACAAAACAATTGGTAGTTGTTAGAACGTTTCCATGTGGCATGAACTGTAAATGCTACAATGGGCAGAAGCAAGAACGACATTAAATCGTAAGACATCTTCGCTTCAACCTCCTTCTTCCTCTATAAATTAACAGCCGCACCCCAGCAATAAGTCACCCCGCTCAACGCTCACGCATGTGGGCGTCATGATAAACCAGTGCATCGTATGAAGGCTCTTAATAATATAATTTCGCATCGGCTTCACCTCACATCATGCGGTTGTTGTTGATGCTAATGTTAAAAGCCTCATAATCTGACTAATGCCTTAGATTAAAGCAAAAAACAAAAAAAAGAAAAAGCCTATGATAAGATTTCACTCAACTGTCCCATCAGAAAGTACTTACTAAGGTACCATTCTCCTCTCCCTTCCCTCTCGTCTGCCTGCTACCTGGCACCCACACACACGCCGCACCCAGTCCTCCATTATGTTGAGGCCCTCTTCCAGGCACAGAGTCGCATCGCTGCCTGCCTGCCAATGCCCTGCGCGAAGGAATAGTCCAAACTAATGAGGAAAAGGAGGAGGAGGAGGAGTGAGAGGGCTCTCAATAGCATGCATTGCTTTTCCAATAATTGCTTTGACACCACAGTTGTCGCCTTCTCATGAATCGGCTTCTACGCCCACATCCCCTATTGCCATTATTGCCCTGTCGACAACAACGATGCGTGCTATTGTTGGCAGACAGCCTGGTGGGTCCGTGATTGACGACGACAGTGACGACGGCGTCGAGAAGCGTCACGTAGCCAGCGTTGCAAACAATGACGACGACGACGGCGAGGCAGCCAATGTTGGTCGGAGGCCGCTTATTACAACATACAAATACCGTGCTTGCGAATTTTTCGTACAAAATTTACACCTAGTGCTGCTCACTCGAGTCGCCATGCCTATCACATAATAATGCTTCAAAGGACCCGCAACCACTTTGACGCCATATAAAGCCAAGTATTTGGTAAGTTCTCCTCCTCGCCTTCCCTTCCATCAAATGAGGCCCCATTCATCACAACATCATTCCTCCCACCCACCTAAAATACCGCCAGGACAAATTTAATCACAACCCTTTCCGCCGCATTGCTCAACATAGCGAAGGAACTCAAAAAAGTGTTGCCACCCAACAACCAACCAAAACTCGTCCGATTTTCGCTCGCGAACCTCATTAACAAAAAAGGGATCCCTACATACACACACACACACAAACACGCACATTCACGGTTACGGAACTAAAAAGGAGCTCTAGACGATCTTGAAAATATCAGTGCGCATGGATTTACGTGTAACGAAAAATTAGTAGACAGCAAGGCAAGAAATACACACCTCGAACTGCAAAACTAAAAACACACATACACACCCGGATTCACGAAAAGAAGGCCTACCTATAGTAGGTGTGAAAAAAGCTCTTAAGCGCTTCTCCCTCTCCTCCCCATCGTCTTAGTGTTGACGCAATCACCAGCGCAACTCATCAATCTGACAATTAGCCCAGCCCTTCCCCCCCTCAACCCATCACCGCTACACTCCAGTTAGTCTGCTGAGCTTGTGAACATGCCATTCTCACCCAAAGCTTGTGCCCAACTACATAAAAGGTCACACCCACCTCTATGCCATACAACACGCACCGCTATCGTCCATGCCGACATCCACACCGCACAACCGAGACGAAGACGCCTCCATCATCAAATGTTACCTCAACACCACCACCATCACCACAATAATTTTGTAGCATCCGAAAAGGAAAAAAGCAAACAATGAAAGAGCCGATGCGCGAATGTCCAATGTACTGCGAAGCTAGCGCTTCCAAAAATGCCTACTGATAAAACACCTTAAAAGCAAGCGTTTGAGAGTGCTACAAAGTACAGTGCGTAGTGATGCAAAAGCCTCACTAGTCCCTCCTTTGCTTCTGCTGCGTCCACCTCGACCAGACACCAACTCATGCCATCAAAGCTGAATCTACTATTAAGCCATCACCGAGGCCCTCTACACAGTACGTTTCGCAAAGATCACATCAACACAAAAAACCCTGGTCCCCAAGTCAATGAGTAGTGAAGTCGCAAAGTGTCCCACGCCTTACACAAATGTGTGCTCCACCAACACGGATATCATGGTAATGGAAGCCACGCACCTTTTACCTCGCACAAAATGCGAATAGACCTGCGGATAATCGATAAAAGCATGCTTCTGCTCAAAATGGGAAAGTGCATCAAATCTATAGCTACACAAAAAGCAGCGAAAATTCACTTACAGCAATCCACTTACCTGAGAAAAGTGTGAGGTGACAGCGAAGGCGAGAACGCACTCATTGTCGACAGATAATGCCTCCATTCTTGCCAAAAGGGGAAGTCTTGACAGGAACCACAGCCACCTCTTCAACGTCTATTCCAGCATGTAAACGTATAAAAGGACTGAATTTAAAGGCACAGTTATAATGAACACTTATTAGTAAGAAAAAATGAATCGGCACCAAGTGCTCAGCAAAGTTAAAACACTTCTTAACAAAATTGTCTCACTTATCCAAACCCATCGTTATTAAAAACAACAAACCGGTAACAAGTTACCGTAAGGATTTTAAATTATCGCTTATTGTAGCAAAGCAAAACATGGACGCGGGTACACATTGTAGTTGCGAAAAAAACGTCCAAACAGTCACGTTATGAGGCCTTTGCGTTCGCATTAGCACGTGGACGCACAAAGGAAACCAATCAACATTCAGAGAATGTAATAACATCTAAGAAACTAAAACTAACGCACCTTGTACCACACAAAAGTGTGATGCAAGCATGTTTCCACCCAAAAATGGGAACGCACATCAGATCCATTGCAGCACACAGAAGACAGCAACAACTCATTAGCTGCAGTCCAATCTTACCTGAGGAACGTGTGAAGCGATAGCTAAGGCGAGATTCCCATCCACTGCCGTCTCATAATACATTCAATCTCTACAAAACAAGAATTCTGACGTCAACTTCAGTGTTTAACCTAGCAAATGCACAGATGAATAAATGCATAATAAAACATATAAAGAATACTTATTAGTAAAAACAATGAGTACGTGCCAATCACCTGGTAAAGGTAAAACTCTTTTCAACAGAATTGCGATTCATTAATCAAAGTCTACAGTCATTAAAAACAAACCAATTGACGAATCGCCAAAACAATGTTTTTTTTAATATAAATTATTGCACAGCAAGCAATGGACGTGACTAGAGCTTGCAGCTGGAAAAAAGTCCTAACATTCACACTATGAAGCCTTGGAGTTTACTCTAGCAAGTAGACAGACGAAGGAAGCCAATGGACATAAAAAGGGTCTAATAACACATAGCAAATTAGAGCCAACAAAGAAGCACCAAATACTTGCCAGGTTTTCAACTTGTTCGAGCAAATCCAGCCCCAGTAACCGAAAATAATAGCCACCAAAACGAACACCGCTTGCATACCTCGCGCACAGATCTAGCTAATCATATCAGTGGTGTCTAGCAAAACAAATTAACTTCTAATTTTTCTGCATCTTTTTAAATGTCAGAGACTACCAAAATGCCTACTTCCCTATTTTAGACGCAAGATTCAAGAGGTAAAAACGCAAGCAAAATAAATTATTTTGAAGGCGTAAGTAAGAAAACTAGCAACAAACCCAGTTTCAAAAACGCGTTGAAATAACATTGTAAGTGTCTTAAACTCATATGATTCAAATTTAACTAGCAGCCTAGCCTTTGTTTTGACATTTTTGTCGACAGGAGTTTACTATTATTAAGTTTGATGTTTGTTACCAAATTAGTTTATAAAGTCCATTACAACGTCCTTTTGTTTGTGATCTAGTGTAGTATTGATCTGTTTTCACAGTTTTTACATGATTTTCTAACAGAAATCTGCATCCTTCTGCCTATTGGAGTTCTGGTACACAGGCAAGTGACCACCACAGCCTCCACAACGCCGCCAGTCTACCAACGACTTTCAAGAAGAAAAGTAGAAAAGAAAAAAAGTAAAGTTGTGAACGTGATCTGTAGCGAATAAGGACGCACTGGTAAAATATTAGGAAGTATGCGGTGTTGAACGCACTAAAATGAGGCACTTTTTCACATAACAGCAAGATTAATACATATTAGGACAATATGCAATCCAAAGCGCAGAATTTAGCTTACTTAGGTTGTGTTTAAAAAAACCTAGTAGCATAGAAGCATTGATGTGGAGCAACGAAATGACATGAAAAGTTCATTACAATTTATCGCCAAGGGGTATAAGTGTGAGTCTACCTAGAATTACGTTAAAAACGCGTGTCTTGGAAGTATAGATATAGCGTCCTGAGAAATCTCTTGAAAGAAAGCATGCCAAAATACCAGGACTGAATATATATATATATATATATATATATATATATATATATTTGGACATAGGAAATGGAGCTGCTGACAGAGCCCAGTGGCAAGCTTATGCGACTGGGGCAATATGGCCATCTCTGTGTGAACGGAATCGGAACCGGTGGTCATAACAAACAGAGTATTACAATACCACACATAAATGATGCAATAAGAAAGTCCTTGGATTAAGTTGTGGGTCAATCGAAGAGGCCAGGTAACGCAATGGCAAGCACTGGGTAGGGAACTAAAATATTGCAGAGGGTAAGTGACGTTATGATGGACCCCCGCTGGACAGAGTTCCAGCCCTCCCCTTCAAATGTACAGACTATATCTATAGATGTATGAATTGAACAAAAGTCCTAAACAATATTCTGCCTTGGTTAGCTAAATGTCGTGCTTATTGATTATGCAATGCTTTGATTAATTTCGTAAATTAATTTGGCTAGATATTTCAACGCGTTATTTGGTTGGATATTGGGTGCTAATGTCATCGCAAAGCCGTTTCGTGGTGAAGCACAAAAAGTATTTAAGGTTGAAGGGAGGTGGACTATAGCCTCGTTCGCCTTAAATTGCCTGTCTGCGTATGCTTTATTTTGTTGTAGTAATTATGTACATTTCGGACACTGAGATTAGACGGCGCCTTGTGTTGGAAACTGCTACCAAGTCCTGTGACTGTAAACTACACCTAAAGATGAGGAGGAGGAGGAGGAGGAGGTATGTCTTCATTTAGCAGAAGTTTGTATCCGTGTGGTCGACGACAACACACTAGACAGTGCCTGATCTTCGGAAGTGGAAGCGAAGGCCTATATGTAGAGAGGAGGACAAAGGTGGTGTGTACATCTTTATTGAGCCTACGAGTCGAAGCAATAAGTTGCAACTGACCGTGCAGAGCTCGCTAACTGGGAAACATTGCATGTGGATGGATTCGTAAAACTGCCTTTAAAGACATTTGTGTAAGCGTAGCGTGGTTAAGATTTGCGATAGCCCTTTCCCTCTCTATCAGAATAAATGCGGTAGTGCTACCTCTTCAACCCACTGTGTTGGTACGTGAGCCCCAGCTCCCACCCCTTTGGAGAAGCATTGCTTCCTATTATGGGTTATTTTGTTCTCCTCTGCTTTCAAGATGAGTGAGATGAAACGTATACATACAAGCATGCATGCATGTCTACTGAAACTATTATAAGCACAACCTCCACTACAGGAAGGTGAGGCTTCAGTTTACGAACAGCGTGTATTCCAAACAACACAGTCCCATCAGTAGTGACTAGTAGTGCACATGCCTTATTAGTGTGTTACTAAAAATGGCTCAGGAGGAGGAGGATAAAGAAGGCGATTGCTGTCGCATCTCCATGATTCCATGCAATGCGCACCTGCTGACAGTCTCTTCTGTTGCAATGTTTTGGAGGCGGAATGCTGTTGCTACTGATTCAACGCTCAGTAGGAGTTGCACGTCGAGGTAGTTGATCAGGCATTGGCTAGGGTGACAGGATGGTCGCAGATAGACCGAAACCGCAAACAGAGATCGAGAAGGATAAAAAAAGGAAAAGAAGTCATCCATCTGCACTCATTTCGTTAATATTTGCGCTCTGTCACATATTCAGCAAGGTGACGGTATTATTTTATAAAAAGACGTATTGAAAACGTGGTCATTGACTAGTCGTTAGCAAGTTCCTAGAAATAATTCTGAGGAAGGAAGGGAGACCAATCCCACCCTTACTATTGCCAAACCAACTTTTACGTCGTTGTACAACTACTCGTAAGCGATGCAAAGAAGGAAGGTGGTAAAGAAGAAGATCCACCTGTCAGACGATGAAAGTGCTGCGTACTGATCCACCCTTCACCTACAGGACCTCACAAGCAGTGTGACCGCTTACACTAGTCAATCGAACTACATATTAGGGACTATGGTCACACGATGTGTCAATAAATACTCGAAAATAGCCATCGACACCTCCGCTGCGACCATTAAGCGCCACGTTAACGAGTAGCAGCCCACCCACCAACCCGCCTACTCACACTCTCGCAAAAGGCAATAAACACACGCACACACCAGAGAAGTCAATTAGCGCACATTTAAGAAGTGGAGCTATTGCAGCTTATGCAAGGCAGAGAAATGCGTCACAAGACAAACACTTTCAAAACAGGCAAATTTTCCAACGGAAGTGATCTCGCGTTCAAGCCTTCGGCGGTAAGGAAACATTCGCCCACCTGGTGAGGCAGGACTCCACCAACAGTAGCAACAACGACCAGATCCGAATTTGAGTGCCACAGATGGTTTAGCAACAGCAGCTATAGTTATTGTATATCATCAACAAGAGCTTTTTAATTTATCCCAAACATGTTTCCTGAGTGAACTGTCTTCTAGATTAGGCCCATCCCAAAGCTTCTCGCCTTGCTAGGTTTCCTGCGCTTTGGTGAAGTGCAGTTTAATTGTGGGACGTTTGGTGCTCAGGAGTGAAAAAATGTAATGCGGATGATCTCAATACGAAAATTACATAGGTGCAATCCGTAATCTTGGATTTTCACTTTCAAATATTTAGTTCGATACTCAGCTATTTTTTTCCGTCGCCAGCAGCTGCGACATTCCTCGCTTTGTGCAATGAAACTTAGGACTGGCCAATAATTAAGTAGCCTATTTTGGCAAATAATGCTTTAATGACGCAAGGTTATAAGTCTGAACTCCATCAAATTTAAAACCTAGAGGCCTATTCCAATCATTAATTGCCTACGGTAATTCTCGTATCAAATTATAAAAAGTAGTATTTGGCCCATGATAAGAGCGCCTATTTCGGCACAGATATTTGATAATGCACGATTGCGCACCCTCAAACAATGGGGCACCTCTGTGCCTAGAAGTGATTTAAGCCAAAAGTCATCTTTATGTTTGTTCTGTAAGTGCTTTGGCAATCGAAATCGGCTAAAAATGAAACTTCACCTTTGCTTTCTTTTGTAATTGCTTGCGGCAGTTTTAGCAAAGAAGGTTGCAATAGTGCAAGTATATGCAATTTTGATATAGAATCTGTCAACAATAAAACCGATCGCTTGCCGTAGTTGACACTTTACAATCCCACAACTTAGGCTTGGTCGAAGCGCAATGATCGTATTTCGGCAACGAACTCAGAAATGGCAAGGATGCAGAGGTTCGTCTGTTTTTATTAATATTAATTAAAATTTGCCCTTTCTCTTCTGTAAGAAACCACAGCAGCTCTCGTTTTGCAATCAGACAACTTAGGTGTGGCCAATGTGTAGGGTGTCTCTTGTGGCAAGGAAAGCTGGGACACCACGGGTCCAGAGGTGCGTTCCCTTTTAGCTTTTTTGATCAGAAGTCGCTCAGTTTTAAGTATCAGCAGCTTTCTTCCTTTTGTAAACTCTTGCAGCATTTTGTTTATGAAATCTGACAATGTAGACGTGACCAAAATGCAGAATATTTATGTTGGCAAGGAAAACTGAGAGCATGCAATAATAAAGAAAAATGCAAAAATAGAGAAAGGTATGCGAACTCAGGGCAAGGATGATGAGGTTCAGATTTGAGCAGTGACGATGCAGATATGCGAGATCATGTGGCAATGAAAAAGAAGTCGAGTAGGCTAAATCCGGCAGCTCATTTTGCAAAAAGAATAGATTGCTGGAAGGAGTAGGAACAAATTTCATGCTTCCCAAACACTTGACTTTACTTCCCATTGGTAGCATTATGCAGATAAATCGTTTTTTTCACACCCGCTCTTACTTTCTCAGCCTTCTTATCCACGATCCATTTGTGTGCCGTATTCATTTCTTAATTCATTTGTGT
The DNA here is from genome assembly GCA_036345935.2 of Taenia hydatigena. Lineage (NCBI taxonomy): Eukaryota > Metazoa > Platyhelminthes > Cestoda > Cyclophyllidea > Taeniidae > Taenia > Taenia hydatigena. The sequence continues at coordinate 79,358 of JADWOT020001817.1, forward strand.
GCATCGTTTCAACATTACCACATCTGTTGTCTAGTGTACATCACATGGAAAGGTCGAACTATGATTGACCTCTTCTAGTGCGCTATCCAAAAAAATTAAGCGTCTCAGCCGATTTCTTTACATCCATTTCAGTCGCGTGGCTAGATGAATGAGAAAATAAAATCAGTATAGAAACGGATGGAGGAAAGTAAGGAATGAATGAAGAAAACTGAACCGCAGCTCCATATTCACGAACTCTTGCATCTTCGCCTCAATCATAATCGTTCCTTTATCTCTTTCAGCTTAAAATTCTTATTACTTTACTCCCATCCATAGCGAATGGAACACCATTGCCATTCGCAATGCGGAATAGCAATTGGTCACGGCATATAATTAGGGTAAGCATCAGAAAAGTCTGTTAACTCAAGGGCATTTTCAAAAGTAAATGACCGATTCCTTTAGCCAAAATTAAACTCTGGACTACGCTTGCTGTGTTGCACTTGCTACTCACGTCTCGAAGTCCCAAGTAGGCAGCAGCATCTGGAGACCTGCTGATGTGAAACAACTTGCCTGATATTCATGTCCCACTGCAAAAGCACTGTAGCACGGTACGCAAGTCTAGGCTTGACTAGACCTGACTAATTTGGACTGAATCAGAATAGACTAGATTCGCATCCCAGGCTAGATTATGACAAGCTCGAGTAAGGCGCCTTATACGATAGCGCTCTAGGTCAGCCCTAACACTCTACTTCGGCCAGCCCAATCAACTCGACGCATCTTAATGCCATGTGAATTGAGGCTCTCTCTTTCTTTCTCGTTGATATTAAATATCAAGGTGCCCATTTATAAATCCGGTTTGATAAAGTCGCTGAGCTGGGTGAAGAGGAGACCTCTTGTCTGCTCCTCCATTCTCATGCCGAACTCCAGCATATTGCTGTTAACTGTCTCCTTCGTCTCCTGCTGCACTCAATGTGGTTTAAAGTACTGCATTTTGCATTATGTCCTACCATGTGTACTCCATTCATCCAACTCTACAATGCATCTACACTGAGATATTTTACCCTTGTTTTCCGCTTCAGTGGCACGAGAACATCTGGCTCCTCTGCCTTCTTCGCGCTTCTCTCACCTTCACCTCCTTTGAATCTAACATCAATTCTCCACTCTCTCCTTCTGCTCTTCCTACCTCTTCCTCCACCAGCGCCCTCTTAGTAAGTCTACGTCGTCTCCTTGCTAGTCTCTCCCTTAATTGTGACATGATTAAAGCAAGCTAAGAAGTATGACCAGATTAGATTAGCACAGGCCAGACTAGATCTGTTCAGACCACACTGTGCCTAAAACGAAAACTCGTCTTCGCGTATCTAGCTTGTATTGCCGGCAATATTCCGATTCATGCTTCATTTGGCTACTTTGGTTTGTTCTACATCACTTCGTCCTAATTCCATTTCTTCATCTTCCTCCTCCTTCCCTTCCTCCACTTACCCTCTCGAGAGTAAAGGTAGGCGCATTGCTACTGCTTCGTAATTCGTGGACTGACCGAACTCCTGCCTGCCTATCTCATTGCCCATTTCCTACATTCACCTTGCGGAGAGTTCCTCTACATCTTTGGTCCATCTGTGTTCTTTACACTACATGTCTCCGCCTACCTGTCTGTTTGTCTACCCAGGTGTGCTATTGCCCATTTCACTTTTCGTCTTTTAAGGGGGCCACCCTGATTGGTTTTGCGTGGACAGAGGTAAGAAGGTGGGTGCGTATGGACTTAAGTGTATATGAGTGCAAGGGCTCATTCTCCTCATTATCCACTTCAAACGGTTCTATCCTGGCCAGTTGGCCAGTTGGTTGCCATTTACTTTTAACTCTACATGTCGCCAACACTTTACCACCCACCAACTCACTTCATTACATTCAATCTCGCATTTCCTCCTGTGGCTCCCGTACTTTCTGCCTTCTTTTAGATTAAAGTGAGAAGAGAGCAGCACTTAAGTCGGCCTCAAGGCGCAAATGCTAAAGTGAGGCACGTTAAGCAATGCAGCACGTAATACTTTCATGTCAGGTAGAGGCGATTTGTTCATGTTGCGTGCGTGAGAGCTGCAAACGATGGGATGCGGTGCAAGCGGTAGTAAATGAAGGTGACAAACCTGTTGTTCGACCGCTGTTCAACTCGTAAAAAAGAGAGCAGTAAAGCCTCATCCCTATGCTGAGATGAAATCGGAGATGCTGAGGGCGCGTCAACCTGGTACGAAGTCAGCCGCATCCTGGCTAAGACCACGCTTTCTCATTAACACTTCGGATTAAATGACAATGCCCAAGGGGAATCAATGTGCAGATTAGCCGACTATCCTTGGAAAGGAGGAGGTAGACGACCAAGTCAAGCTGACACTATAAACCTTCAAGCACGCAGTTTTGTGCATCAACTATGAAACAGCTCTCAACTCTTAGTCACGATCTGAATGTTTTCGACTCCGAGCACCGGTTCCCACTGTTCCACGACTTACTCATACTCTAGCCACAGCGATCTGATTTGCTCGATTTGGCAATGACAGTGGCAGAGAATTCTACCTTCGACTAAACTTCCATTAACTGACATTGACCTTCACACAAGCCCCCTGATTAGCATCGCGCCAACTAGCAAAATTTAACAAGCAAAAACTAACCCCAAAGCAATCCAAATCCCAAACAACTAGACTTTTGAAGCCCATTGTGTTAGTCAAAGCATTGCGACAATATCATTTGAACAAAGGACTACCATATTTACTCACTGCGAAAGGAAGCGAAGTGAGATGCTATGCAAAATGTGCCGACCAGATACAATTTGTTAGTATTTCTCCTAAAACATGAGAAAACAATTACGAGAGGCAACAAAGTGGAAGCAATTGAAACTGAAGCTGTACAAAACGGGGCATAACAGAGCACAGTGACACTCAGATGCTATCCTAGGTTCTCCTTCAAAATGGGCTTTAGCATATCAATCTGTCTACATTTGCTACATTTTCTCTAAGAAATAAGAGAAAAATTGAGTGACAACAAATTGTAGAATAGTAATTGCGAGTCATGACATTCCCGACGTTTCTCCGGGCTTTGGAAAAGCTGTTGCCACTCCGTGGTTGAATGCTAATGATTCTCATCCAAAAAATAAGAATTGTAAAAGCTAGATGGCCAAGTGTTCCATGTTTACTCTTTCCTTTTACTTGACGTAGAGAACAATCTTGCTTCTTGTATTACACGGTATATCGTCGAACCTACAAGACCTCTATCCAAAAGAAATGATAATGCTTAAAGCCTGTGGTTCACTTCATGGGTTCGTCAGCCATTGCTAATAGAAGATGAGCATTTTATGTCATTGTGCCTCCGTATAGCGGTGATGGCTTGAGTCGACAAGTGATCCTGTAGCGTCTGGCTTTGGATAACGTGATTTGGTTGCCAGTAAGCACATCTCAGGTGCATTTTAGTGAAAGGCCTAAAGTGCTTAGCTGGGTGGTTGCTGCTGGTAGCGTTGCGATTGCGCCAAGGCATTTATTGAGTTGCAGGCTTCAGAAGTAAATAAGTGATCCGCAGTCTGTTAACTCAATCACCGCAACCAGGTCTTGTTCGAGTGATCGAAGATTTTGTTGGTCGCTTCATAAAAGGACTCCTTCAACTAACAACTCAGAGGAGGCACAATTCAACAAGTCGAATGAAATGGACCAACGAATAGATAACCGGGTTGGGAGTCCGTAACGAAGACATTGGAAATTGTAATGCAGACTCAACTTGTTGCCGATCGTAGGAGGGTAAGTTTCGCACACCAGATCTTTTAAAAGAGGCCCAACTTCCTCCCCAATTAGGCCAAATTTCGGGCAGGATGATTGGACTCTTTTGTGACAAGCACGGTAACTACTCTTTATTTGTTTTTTTTTTACCAAACAAAAAGTTGATGAGTTTAATCTTTGGTAAGCACAGAAAAGCTACTTTGTGTGGTGGCAACAAGAGCAACTGACCACCGATTGCAGACGGAGGTGACGTTGATCAGTGAAGTTGAGGGGGGATCTGCAAATTCATTCCCATCGCTTGCAACCCCATAGCTGTCCCGAAAGCTTAGGTGTGAGAAGGGACTCAGAGACAGGGAATATAATGAGTTAAGAATGACAAGTAGAGGAAGAGGAGGAGGAGAGGGTTCAAGAACTTGCCGTGGATCGGAGTAATGAATTGCATCTTCATCACAAACAAAGGCGCGTTCGCATGGATTTGTGCCTTTGAGTTCATTTCTTTGCTCGTGCAATTTTCTGCAGCCCAACTTGTCCTGCTGCATTGTCGATCGATCCATGGATCTATAGACCATCAAATGATAACAGGAATACAGCGACTGCACACCAGGTGGTCTTATCGATCCATCGACACACGCGCCAACTCATGTGGTTGGGTCAGCAACGAGATGCTGGATGAGAAGAGCACAGGCAACCAATATGAAGGCAATTTACCTATCCAATTGCTGACCCAGCTTCATCAAGGGTGCCGCCTTCACCACCTCTTTCTGACGAATACGGATTGTACACCTTCAAGAAAAAAGGGTAGCCGAATTGCCTCATGGAAGAGGGAGAAGGCTTACGACTACAATAACTCGTGAAAGCCTTCTTTAAAAAAATATTAACGCTACATTGATAATATTTAGTAGCAGATCAAATCCTTTTAGTCCACACGCCATCCGTGAACCCAACACCAACCTCCTGCCAGTGACTCGAGCACTCAACGGGGAAATAGCATCACTCACAATGTAAACCAAGTGTTGGCGATGTAAACCCTCATGTGGTGGCACAGTTTCGAGGTACCACTAAAACTACTACTAAAAAAGTAGTGTTTTAAAGTGTTGACAATCGGATACAATACTTTCTAGCAGAGAGATAGAGGCATTACAGAAGACAACGCTTCAAATAAGCACAGTCTCGAAATTTAAGTTGAAAATCTTTTAAATGTTGCAATTTGTGTCCAACAAGAAATGAGTGTTTAGTGGAAAACATATGACTTTAACAAAGGACTGAACTCTGGTTCTGCCATCCTCTTTGGAACGCACTTTAACGCCTGTGCTTGCATGCCATCATACAAATCAAAACATCCAACAAAGTATTGAAACGCCTAAATCAGGCCAGCGAAGTAACGTCCAGTCACAAATTTGTGTGACCATGAGCCCCCATATAGCAGGGTTAGACCTGACACTTCCTCTTGGAGTAAAATTTCAATGTATTTGTTTGTGCATGCTCGACAAGCCTGTTGCGGTGATGAGGTTGCACACAAGAAAAATTAAGCGAAATGCGCCTAATTTTTAGTGATGCCTTACCAAATAAAGGCAATGGTAACATCTAGAAGAGCAGTAACAGAAGCACTGCACCATGCGTTTGCGAAGAGGGTCTGCCTGTTTGATGGAAAAATTCACCACAGCACACACGCCTACGGTTGTACTGTCAAGAACTTAATCACGCTACATTTAAGCTGGTTTATCCAAAGAGTCAAACCCAACCCAAAAAAAAAACAAATGACAGTCTTTGTCAGCTTTGGTGTTAACATTGTAAACAACCTTTTTGCTTGCCTTGATTTGGTGCTAAGAAGCACACGTCACGTATGCACGCTACGTAACAGTAAAGGTGAATTCGACCAGGGTTGTGGTAACCATTTCCTAAATGCCTAAGGGCAATACGAAATTAGATGGGAATCAGGCGAATTGCACGCTTACATTGCTAAGATGATCATCTCACTGTTAAGGTGAACCAACTCAAAGATAGGCGTTGGCTGCATCCTTGCCTTCTGCCACAAAGTTGCATTAATCTCAGTGATGGATACCTATGATAAAGGACGCAACTTCAGTGTAAAAAACCACACCATCCCAACCCCACATAACGGCAAATTAGGTGCCCCATCCATTGTAGTGGCAAACAATGTCCACTGGGTGGCCACCATGAATACGACGTATACACCGATTTGCAATGAAGGCACTCATGTACTGGGGCAGCTCAAAGTCACCCTAATGATTGCTTGCAAGATTTTTGAACTTGGCAAGATCAGTCAATTCATGAGGGCGAGAATGCGTTGATAGACGCTACGCTGTTGAGATAAAACCTTGTAATGCTGCTATTATTTTGGAGTAAATGCGGCCTCCACTTCAATATGCTCAGTAGTTGATGTTGGCAGAATCAGAACAGGGGCTGTCTTCCAAACGTAGCAAGGAAGCATTAAGGTATCAGCATTAAAAATTGATTCGTCCTATTTAAAATAAATAAAATGAGGCTTGTGGAGCAAAAAGTGACTTCAAAAGTCAAAAAGCATTAGATAAAGCTGTGCTATATCAGAGAAATGCATTTTAAGATGAGTTTTTTAGCCTTACACAGTCCCTAAAATAGGCAATCGAGATATGCTGGAAGAACAAGAGATGAGATCTGCATAAACACCTCAACTGCACTTCCTTGTCACTTCGGTGGAAGGTGACAATCACCTCAAGTGGCTAAGTTATGCCTGTCACGTATGCGAAGACCAAGAGTTTTTAACCGCAACACAGTTACTCATTCTCTAGTCATCATTGCAAGTCAGCTCTAAGCACTCTGCAAATAACTGACCAAAGATCTCAATTCGACACATCAGTAGCACTTTTGGAACTAGATTTTTTTCAGGTTGAGTTGTTTTCTCCCTTTAACATTTCCTTTCAAGCGTGAATGTTCTGCTTCTACTGATCGTCTAATCGCAGACGGACCTCATTTAGTTGAGGACTTCTGCAATGTAACTACAGGAAGAAGTGACTGCACAAGAAGTAAGGTCTCAATTTGTAGTCTGTCAACAAAGCAGAAGGGCAACAGTTGCCTGTTTTCTCCCCTGACGCATAGCTGACTGCAAAAGCGTCCAGTGTTAGCAAATAATGCGGCTCAAATTAGCGCATGATTCCATATCACCCGATAATATTAATTTCTCACTCAACAGCTAGCTTCATTGCTTGCAATTAAACCCTAAGCACAAACCACTGTTTCGTGTAGAGGTGCGGATTCGCCATAAAATATAAGGCTGTCCAATTACTGTTCAACGCGTTCACTGATCGACAAGTATGCAACACTGTAATTTAGATGGGATAAAAGTGACTGCCACCAGTCGTAAAAAAGCAGGAGACAGTAAACCATGACAGTGTTTTTTACTTCTGTGTGGCATTTTGGTGATTTTTCCTTAAGAATCTCAAAAGGTTTTAACTCCAATTTGGATCAAAGACGAGGCTGTCGGACATATTTAATTAAGAATTTTAGGGGCACTGGACCAGACTCGGGCCTTAGACAGAGAAACGAGCAATCAGAGGGGCGTTTGGCTGAATTTGACTGACAAATAAATGGTCGACGCTAAGCAAAGTGAATACGGCAAGGTGTAGAATGTTTGCCGGCTCGTACGCAAATGTTTGAGCCTACAGTGCTGCTATGAAAGCGATAGTAGGTGAGGCCGATGTAGTTGACAACGAGATGGGATTCGGATCGACAGGGAAAGAGAGGAAGGTACATGGGTAGGAGCAGGAGAAGCCATTTACTATATCATACGTCATTTTAACATCCCTTAATCACAATATGGCAACAGGCAACCAGACAGAATTTTAATCAATTCTAATTTTGGAACCTTACTTGGGCCATAATTCCTGTTCAAGTCCTATTTTACGTGACAGATACCAGATCTCTCTCACCTTACTACAGGTAAAACAGCGGTCTAAAAAAGAAAGCTTATATTCATTTAAATATGAACAAGATGGACGAACCAGCTTACAAAGCCGAGCATTTCGCATAGTGCCGCAGATGTTTAAATCACAGATTCCTGCATTCGCCTCCAAATTACATCTTGACACACCCATTCAAATATGTCCTTGCGATTTGTGATGTCTCCACCGCTATCTTTGACGTGCCATATCCGCCAGTTCATGGGCGCAGTCAATAGAGGTAAGTTATTGAAGAAGCCGAGTTTCTTCGCATAATCCATGAAGAGGTCCATCTCGCTTTCCTCCTTGTTCCTCACATCGTCTATAATTACAATTCCAAATGTGTGCTTGGGCGACAAGGTCCTAAATATGGCTAGTAGTTCGGTAATAATGTTGGGGCCATCCCTTGGAAACAGTGAAAGCTCAAGTGCATAGAGAACGCAGTCAAACGCGGCAAATTGCGCTTTACTCAGGCATCTCTCGTACGAATCGCCACGAGGTACTACGTTATCAGTATCCGGAGAAAGATAAAAGATATGTGTCTGAGGGAGGTAACGATGAGTCTGAACGTAAACCGATGTGGAACGGGTGGAATTTACTATGTTGAGAAATACATTGCTGTTTACACGCAACGGGTGCACAGGATAAGGTGCTCTGCCCCGCTTTGCCAAGATGAAAATGTACACAAGGCAGTTGACTGTTTCATACGCACCGTAAGGAGCTCGAATTTGTGAGAACTGAAGGTCAAATTGCATTTGATTAAAGTGCTGCTCAACGGCTTTGCAAATGTCTGAAGTGCGCGGAGGTGACGCGTCTGAATACAGCGTTGTGCAAACTTGTCTGTCAATCCACCTCCACTTGCTGATGTATGAGTAGGGCGTTTGTAGGAAGAGAATCCACTCCCAGCTTGGAATCGCTGTACAAACATTCACTATGTCAACATCACTAAGGTATTTGCACAACATTTTAACCAAATCTCGATGGAGGTCTGTGATCTTCTTACTTTGCCATTCCACCTGAAAGATGCAATTGGTAATTAACTGACTACTGTGAATATTTGAAACAGAATGAGAATAAACTATCAAGTGCGTCATGCTTGATGAGATACAAAAAGCAGAAGACACCTAGGCTGTAGCTTTCAGTTAAACTGAGGGAATAGTATTTTCCGATAGTCGGGTAGACTCTACTTACTTCCATCTCCGTATGGTGATTTCTGACGAACGCTTTGAAGCTCTCGCAGCGTGAGTAAAGTAGGACTGCAAGATGAGCCTCAAATTATCTTCACCATTGAGAAGCGAGAGCTAATTAACTTGATAGTCCTCTTTAAGTGCAGTTCGAATCGTGCTTACATTAACCTGCGGATGTGTTATCACTCGTCCTCATCACGTGAAAAACAGTTAGATTTCCTCCAATCTTTCCTTATATTATAGGTTCGGGACAGCTTAAGTGGAACAGCATTGTTGACTCATAGTTAAGCGTATCCAGGTTAGTAACCGGCAGCAGAATGTGGTGTGCGGGAAGGTACTTGTCTCAACTGTGATTTGATTTGATAGACTATTGACTAATGTAAAGGCTAGTTCTCTTGGTCACTGGTGATTCTCGATAGAGTTTACAGTTTAGCCAAATTCCGTACTCAAAGAGCATTCCAGTCTTACATATAGCTATGATTGCGCTGAATGTTTTGAAAAATTTTTCGGCCTGTGAATCCATTTTCCAAACTGGAATAGACTCTAGTCAGGTTTGTATTGCCACGGAAGGTGGGTGACTTTGACTTTAAGTATCTCCCTAATCGCATAGAAACTTGGAGATCGGCACAGATGCCTCGCATGTGCTTTCTTTCGTGGCTGATTACATTGCAACGGGTGACATTGAATGTTGACCAAGGAATGATTAAAGAGGGTGGGCTGTGCAGTGATTGTTTGTTTGCGTGACCACAAAAATGGTCAAGAACCCTGCTTAACAATGCACTGTTACGCCGCTTGACCCTTAAATTGACTTAGAATTCTGACCGGATATCTAGTAATGCACCATTTTACCCCAAGATGGCTTTCAGCTCTGTCCATGCAGTCATTTTATTCTCGGTTGACTGCCACAATGGCCCTGAACTTTATGCAAAAGTCTATTTCGACGCATTTTTACATCATTAATGTTACCGAATCATTGTTAGGGATCAATTAGAACGTCAGTCGACTTATAAAATCACATTAATTTGTATCCAAATCTTTGTTACTAGGCCATTCACTGCATAAAAGGAACTTGAGCCCTGTCCAGAGCCTAATTTTGCGTCATTTGATCACGAATTGACCTTGAACCGAGTCCTGCCTCGGGAATGGCATTGTGTCGTTTTCGCTCCTAAAGCCGCTTCAGTCTGTGTCCGTTTCTTCATATTTATGTCATCTGACATGGATCCAGTTTCCTTCATTTGTCTCCCAAAATGCCGTTTAACCGCGCCCTAGCATTCACTATTGCGGCATCAGTCCTCAAATAGGACCTTGAAGTCTGTCCAGGGACAATCATTGTGTCATTCGATCTGCATTGCTTGTGAGGCTTTAGGTTTAGGCCGAGCGAACTTAGCCACATTGCCTTTAGTGGGCCGGTTAGCTACCTCGCCATGCCAATGGAATAAAAAACCCTTCCTTTTGCCAAATATTTTATATTCTATTTAAGTATTATGGCCTAAGGGAGGTCAAGGATTCTGCATCAGCGAAAGTGTGGCGAGGTTCACTTCATGTGCTGCACCGTCCTATTCAACTCAAACTCCTAAGAGCCATTTCGACAGAACAAATATTCCTCCCAACAAAGCCTACAGGTCTCTACATTAATTTTAGCTGCAAAAATATGGCAACCGACTAATGATTGGCTATCAAGTTTGCTTGTGTTTTCAACTAAATAATAACGAGATCTTCAGTTCTACATTCTTGCACCTGGTGAACAATGCATGCTGAGGCCGTGAAGCAGGTGGATGTTTTGGGATATAGCTGTC
>JADWOT020000280.1:0-25000 GCA_036345935.2 Taenia hydatigena
TTTGGCACTTTTGCCTCCTCCAATCAACTTTACCCACTCTCATTACCAAATTACCTACTTTTGGATTCTTTAGAGACTTGGAGAATTTTGTTTTTACGATTTAAATGCCTCCTGTGAGCATCGTGGACAGGCTTAGCCAGCTTCACATGTTATTTATAGACGGTTTGGAGTAACGCCTACGAGATTTAGAGATAGACGAGGATGTCAGTAGGCCCAGACAGACGATTCTGACATGGCTGCCTCGTTTAGTCTTTGATTTTACCTTCAAAAATTGGCTAACTAAATAAACAAAGAAGAACAAGAGAGCAAATAGGTAAGCAAACGCAAAACGATTAACTTTTCCGCCATGTCAGTCATCTGTGTGCGAATTTTGGTGCCAAAACTAACCACAGTTGTCAAGGTGGAGTCTGCAACCATACTCCTTTCAAATCACCGTTTCATAGTGTTGGGAACTCTGTGTTTCCGCTTAAGGGAAACATGAAGGCATAGGTAGTGGTTCCCATGGTAAGCAGGGTTGCTAATTTGGAGACTGCGGCTGCTGAAGTGAAAGCGGGGATGGAATATTCAGGGAAATTTGTGACTTCATGCAGCATCAAGCCAGAGAACGCTTTAGTGAACTGTTCTAGGGTTATGTTTGCCTTGCTGGTAACCAAAATATAGCTATCACAGCTTGCGGTTACGTCAGCATGGCATAATCTGCTCCCACACTCCCCTCTTTTCATCATCATTATCACCGGCGTGCGCCTTTACACTGCACTCCCACTCATGCTATCCTCCCTATTTCTCCTTTAATGATAATGTTTACAGCCTTTCCTGTCCAGCATTACAAATGTCCTGCATTTTTAGCCCTTACATTAAATCCATTTTTTTTAAATTTCTCCGCTTCTCTGCTTACTTCTCCATACATTCTCGCTGCTTGCAGCTCACGCGCTACTCCGCGTCTGCCTATATTCGAAAGCATACGAATTTTCAACGAGTACGGCCGCATAATATAGGACATTATGTTTGACTGTTACTCCCGAGCGGTAATCCGCAGACCTAGAGAAAATAAAGACATCCCAAGGACCAATGAGGACGGACAGCACAGAAATACGGATCTATATAAAGTTTGAAGTCAAGAACTAAAGCAACTGCTCAAAAAGATTGTAACCGAAAAGCGTAGGAAAGAAATCAATGTTAACAAGTGAAGGCGTCGTTTTGATCAGGTAACGATTCATTTGAGACACACGCACTCTGGTGGAATTTGAGAACAAACGTGTCAGCAGCGATTAAGAGTACCTAGGATTTTGTTATGTTCCCTTTCACAAAGTATGAACTCTATTCAGTTACAATTCTGGGTTTGTCAAAATTAGAATGCACTTCTACTTGCTTCAGCTCACTTAATTGTTGATGTCTCTGTAGTTGTTGAGTTAATGAATTGTATTCAAAACTCCATTTTACCCCATAAAGCTACGATTGTCTCGCATTAGAACTTTAGCGTACCGATCAGGCATCTATGCTCTCATGATCAGTTTCAGTTAAGTGGATTGGAAAATGCGGTTCTCTATTGTCAGCCCTTCATAGATTGCGGTCACAATCATTTGTCCTCGGCTAGTTTGTAGAACAGTAGGATCAGTAGTGAACGTTTAATTTTTTGGATTTATGAATGCGAATTAAGCTGATACGAATCGTTAGTCCCAAATAATTTCATCATATTGTAGGCAATGCAACCACTGAAGCATTGGATGGGGTAGCATCCGACGAAGTATCAGCAGCGCTAAGAAGAATCGGTGATGGAATTCAGAGAGTCTTCAGAGGACCCTGGAAAATCTGTGCTTGCATGCTCTAAGGGCATCAGGAGACCAGATCCGTGGAGTGCTTAGTTGTCTGCGAATAGCCTGCATCTCTAGCAATGTGATTGAATTTTGGTAGCGATTTCCTTAACCTGATTAAATCAGGTTTATTGGTGTACGCCAATAAAATTACTAAGGTATTTATATGCACCTATGAATGACTCGGTTTTCTCTATACAAAGGGGATTTTGTTTGAAGAGCTTCTTGCAAATATATGCTTGAGTCAGTCTTCGTGGAAAGCTGAATAAAAGCAAAGATGTGTTGAAGAATTGTGCACATTTCGGATGCAATGCTTAGCAATTAATTTCAGTGCTACGTGGATGGCATGGACTTTCACTTATTTTATGCATGACTGCGTTGATACTATTCCATGGTTTGCAGCGAGGGTATTTATTTGGCAATTGCAGCAGATGCATATGTAATGCATTGTATCCTATGATTTCCTTTGCATGTTCTAACACGGCTACTATGGGAACCTAGGACGCACATGCACGAATATCTTTTAGAGTTCTACATACGGCTATGTCCGGCAACTGGCAGTCTTATGTGCATTTATGAGAAATTCAAGAGCATATTGAGACAAGGCTGCATGCAAATTTTTGGAAAAGAAGGGGCCACTAGTAGCAGTATCGGAAGGCGGTAGATGATGAGGTCGGGATAACAAGTGGACTGCGTGCATAACAAAGATTAACGACAACACGACAAGAATTTAGGTACCAAACATTTCCTACTATGCATAAAATAGGCAGCTATTATAGCAAGCTACACTTTTAGATGAGAATGCAAGGCACATAGAAACTTTTTACAAAACACCTTTTCAACCACTTAAATGGTATCCCACAGGAAATATGCAAATAGAAAGACCAATAAATCATTCGCGTTTTTTTCTTATCTAACATGAGTTACTCTGCCTGTCGATCAAAAGGTTGTCAAATTTAAATCTATTTTGTCTATAGTAGTGATTAAAGTAGCTCAGTAAAGTTGTTGGTAAGGCATATCAGATATTTTAGCTCTCAAGATCTTTACTTTCGTAAGATAGATCGTCAGTATTTTCGATTCGCCTTATGTTCAGCTGTGTCACCTTCCCCGTGCTATTTGGATTCGACAAAGAGTGACTGTGGCTTCAAAAGTCCTTACCACTTTCTCATTCCCTAGATTTCTACGGACTCTTGGAAATTCGTAAGCTCTTGGTTGTGGACATGATGAATACGTGAGGTAAATATGCTGACTAACGATTTGTACATGGCTAGACGGTTTGTCATTAAGTGATATTATAGCCTTCTTACGAATTCCAGAATTGAGATGTTTAGGTGACATAAGATGAAATGGGCTATGATGCTAAAGTCGCTTTGACGTCAAAGTTAATGCGCTACTATTTTGATCTCAATATTGAGTAAAGTCGCGAAATGACGAAGCTTGCGGTGTGCAGTGGGCTGGATGGGGATTTGAATTTTGGCTTTTGAGATTTAAGCGGTAGTGTTTCGCTGATGATGTGATTGTTTTCAGATTGACACCATGTGGCACAGTACTAACACTTGATCATGCATAGTTTGGATCACCAGTACTTAGCACATAGAGGAAATTACAGGCTTCTTGTGAGGGCTTTGATAACAAGTTTGAAAGTGGTGGAAGGTGTCTGTTGCGCAGGCGCTGAAGTTCGTGTTAGAAAAAAGGATTACAACTTCCACGGCCGATACAATTTGTTTGTTGCACTTGGGTGAGGTTGTGATGGAGGCGGCGGAATTATCGGTGAGCATCCATGCGATTGGTTGGGAGTGGGGCAGTGTTTGTTGCTAATCGTTCGCTATTTGATGACGAGAAGTGCATTGGCGAGCTGAAGTGAGATGCTAGTGTTTTCTCCCGCACACAATGCAGGTGGTGACTGGGTTCGTTAGTGAACTACTGGCAGGTGGCTATCTCCTGTCACCAACTTTTGTCTCTGATCCTTTTCTTTCATGAAGCAAAGATTTTGCCGAAAACCGCTAGCTTGTAGGCAAAGGGATGTGATTTCTCGATTTTTACATGCTTGGGTGGGAGAAATTCTGATTTCATTAGTATCGCTTTTAACACTGACTTCAACTTACAATAGTGGGTAATTCACCTTTGATTAGACTTTAATTTCCTTCGCTTATATTCTGGCTGCTCAAAGAGTTCTATAAAAGATTGGCGATTCGCCATTATGTGCAGCCTACTTACTTTGCCTTCGCATCGCCGTTATAGTCAAATACAGTCTGATTGATGAAGCTTGTTAGCTAAAGCCCATACCAACTAAGTCAGTGATCAAGTGCGATCACTAGGCATATCAAGAGATGACAACAGGCTTTAAGGACTGCTAATTCTCCATGTCATTTGCCTCTCGCACACGTGTTTCGAAGGTTTTCGTATATTTTCGAAAATTTGCTTAATAAAATTTGATATAGAACCACCATCCTATTCAAAATTTATGGTTGCTTCCTAAAGGGCCCAAATTCAAACACTACCAAAATCCTCAAAACTTTGTGAGATCTGGTTGAAACTGCCCACTTTGCTGCAGCCAGTGAAAACCTAAGACTGAGACTTATTTTTCATGTCGCATAACTTATCCTTGTCTCCCTAATACCATTGCGGCTAGTAATATTTTCACTCCACGCAAGACTTCAGGCAATTCTATGTAAAATAAGCAAATGTTTATTGTTCAACACCTTATTGTAGACCTACTATGCTTTGTGAAGAAGACAAGGCGGACTGATTACTGGGGGAAGCAAAGTTATCCAAAGTGAAGCCATCCTTAAAATACATTAGGCAAACTAAGTGTTTGAAATTTGAGTAGATAATGGCTATGAAGGTCATTACACGCATCACCAGCAAGCAATTTAATTCACAAAAACTTTCTGGTGATGAACACGTCCCTCAGAATGTGCTTTTTACAGATGGTCCAGCATGCCCAGAATTGGTTTTACGACGTGGTGCACACACAGATCACATGGCCCATATGTATGCCCCTAAGTGTCAGCTGATAGCGCATGATTCTGCGTTGGCTTGCTTACGGATTTACCTAGCGTTATCCATATTTCCACACCAATCCTTACAATTATTCTTCACTAAAGGGCTTAGTCTCTCTTTTAACGTGGACTAAATGTAGAATTACTGGCTATCGTGGACTCCAAAAGCTAAATTTGATAATTACTAATTATACTTACTTGTACGAGATTCAATTCGTGTTTGCTGTCATTGCGCTCATTAAACAAGCAGATTCTAACGTCTTTTCCAAAGAAGCTCATGAGAAATCTACCACGTCCATATTCCTCAAAACATTTGAAAGGAGTTGGAGCAGTTTTAATATCTTCCAATATTAGCTACCCGACATACCATGCAGTTAAATTTCGAAGCAGGCATTGCGGCATGTATATAACTCCTGAAACATTTGTATATGTATCTTTATGCTTACATCGCTCTTATACCCGATCCGGTCCAACAAATTGTTGAATTTGTCTAACTTTAAGGCACAATTTTGTCTATGCAAGCAAATTAAAATTTAATTGTTTAAGTTGTTAGGAAAAATCGGATCGTTTCTCTTACAAACTACCATTTATTTCGACCGGTACAATTACCGTTGCATAAAGGGGCTCAGACTCACTGGCTTTTTCAAATGTCGTCGCGGCTTGAATGACATGTCGGCAAAGTTTAACGTATTGTTTGGAAGATTACTAGCTTTACAATCTAAAATTTCGTTGATGCAGATATTAGGCGGGCAAATGGGTCATTTAGTATCACAACAGTGTTAAACGATGATCCGGGTTCCCATTTTAGGACTCATTGTGTTGTATCACTAAGGAGGAAACTACCTTTGAATTTGGAGCAATCCAAATTTCTGCTGAAAATGAAAATGCGCCTTTGATATGCTAGTGAAAGAGAATTCGTCAACACAATGCAATAATGCCGCCACTTCAACCATGATAGATGCAAAACCGCCTTACTGATTTCTGCGCGGGCAGTCCTGGTAGAGCAGAAATTGGGATTTATGTCCATGCAGTCAATAGGCGTAAATATATAACGATTACTTAAGTCACACTGAATGGCAAGACACTGTGGTGTGCCGCTCACAGTCCCTGATCAGATATCGAGAGTTTCTGCTTTGTTTGAAGGCCAGCCGCGATGTCGGTAACTTTGAAAGTAGAATAAAGCGAATTTTCGCCACCAGTGATGCGCGACTTCTGGGCTGATATACTCACTACGAATTAATTGATTGCTGTCATGTGTTAGCCTTTTAAATAAAATAAGACCACAGTTAAACGCTGGCGCTCTCGCGCTACTTGGTATTGCCCTCACTTGTTGTAAATGAGGAACGGTTGCGATAAAGCCAACCCAGTAATAGCTTGAACTTTTATCCGTGGTAGAGTTCGGGCAATAGGCGCAGCCACGCGTTCCTTTAAGGGCCAGCCTATTTTTTCTAATTTGGCTACCCACTCTATAAAGGCCTAGATTGATGAATAATTCTACTATCATCGAAATTTCAAAGACCCATTTCAACCATCGTTTTAGAAAATCGACAATGGACAGTTAAACAGACGCACTTAATATGACATTAGAAATCGCAATATAACACTCCAATAGGAGCAAGTTTATGCGTGGAAGCTAATATCACAACGAGAGACATGTCCTGTCAGCCAAAAGAGGATGTGCGACCAGCTGTGCAATGATTGCGTCAAATTTTCTGCCCCTAAGCCTATAGCGACTGCGACTGGCAGACCTAATTCCATTGATTGAACCACTGTGACCCCACTTACTCCTACGGTCCTGGCGCTTGCAATGGCTTTCCCGTAAATCCATGGAACTCACCTACACAACGTCACAGCTCATTACATATGTGAAAATAAACACCACGCTGTTAGAGCATGTGTTCTTACTAAAGCCCGTGTTTTCACAACGGACACGTTAAAACACAAAATAATTCGTAGATCAAGTGTGGACCAGTCCATAGGTGCGCAACATAAATATAAGTACACCTGTAGACTGTGCACCTCAATGACACTCACACGGTTTGAGATTGGCTTTGGCCTAGATTTGAAATCTGATTACAACTACGACTGCGGATCGTAACACGTGGCACTCACCGATCTCAAGTTGATGTCCCCTTATTTAAACAGCATTTAGAGGGCGTACGGTTGGTCACGAGAAATCAAAATCACCGTCGTCTAATTTTAGAATCGACATTCCTTAGTCAGCAGCGTGAACTCAGCGTGTACACCGACTATTGTAGAGCGGCGAATAAAGCCATAATTCGAATTGGGTGTTGAGAGGCACACAGCAAATGCCAAACATAAAACATAAATGCCAAACATAAAATTTATTAGTGATGCATGAGCCAACAAGAATTACAAGAACGTGGTTAATAAAACAAAAACACCGTTGCGCTTGCTTGTCATTTTACTATTAGCATCATCATTTTGTTGCGGACACATGGCTGGCCGTTTTGCCATCCCTAGGAAAACTGGCCTCTAGGCCATGCCAGCACCTCGAATTTTCTTTCTGCTTACCGAATATACACATTTTATCCGTGTATTGTGCCTTATTCCTTCTTTAGAAAGGTCTTGGGAGTTATAATTTTTAAAGATATGTACAATTCAAAACTTACTACAATTGCATATAGATTTAACAAACAATTAAAGATTGAGCTTAAAATTTAACAGTTAGGCGGAAATCCCGCTTGCAAAGGAGTGAATGAGATGGAATTTTATTTATGTGATTCTACATCGTGTAAGCATCCAAAAAACGTGCCTCCCATTTCAGTGAGAGCATATCCGAAATAGGCCGCAAATGGGCTTAAGTCAATTAACACAAGACAGCCACTCACTTCCTCTTCCCCCTATACTCTCCCTCTCCAAAAATTCACATTTGATAGCAAATTTTTGTTTTGACATGATTTAAAACCACTTATCAAGTAGACTATTTTAACACTTTCAATTTAGTTAACCTTATCCTTGGCCTTGCCAACTTCTATTTCAATGCGTTCTCACCTTATAATACCTACCTTCCTACCTACCTACCTACCTATTCACATTTTCACCATCTAGCAAGGCTTCTTTCCCTCCCCTTTTCTTAACTCTCTCCTTTCCATTCACTTGTACTTACTTATTCACTTGTCATCCCGCCTTTGCCTCTTTCCGCCCACCACCATCACGACTACTAACTCACCCCTTTACCTCTATCACCTCGCTTGTATTCAATATCCTTTCCTTCCTTCCTTTATTCTTCCTCACTTTTATCCGTCTTTTTTAATCTCAATCTTTTTTTAGTTAATCTGCTTATTAAAACAGAAAATTGAAGGTCTCTTAATTCCTTCCTCCTTGCCCTTCACTACCACAGATTTACTGAGCGTTGCTCCGCACTGCCACAATCCATTCATTTATATACATCTCGTTTACATTAATAAAGCGGACAATTATATAAAAGGGTATTAAACGCACTTTTTGCATTACTTATACTTTTGACTCTGCCAAGTTCTCCTCCACTACTTTAACCCTTCATCATCATTACCATCGTCACATATACGTGACACACATATTTATTCACTTATCATTTGCCTTCTTCCTGCTCTCCTTTTTAACTCCATCATGCGCATCATATTCTTATACTTCCTTCTGGCTCCTTCTTTTTTAATTATCTTTGTGTGTGGCAAACTATAAACTTCCCTGCATTTTTCCTCCATTCATTTATTGTTGGCAAATCTTCATGTTTGCTTCCCTTTTTGGTTTCACTTTTAAAATAAGCAGGACGATTATTTAGTAAACAATCACTTGTTACAGAGTTTCACCTTGCAATTTTCAAATTTCTTCTCACTGTCACACCTACGTGACACTCACTTGTATTAACAATTTACCATTATCTTCCACTCCCATGCATATCCCATCACTGATACTGTTTATGAAGTCTCCTCCTTATTTACATGCATCACTGCCTCCTCCTCAACATCCAATCATCCAACATTCTCTCCTCTTCTCCTTCATTCCCCATCCCTTCCTCCCTACCCCACTTCATTCACACAGACAAATGCTCGCCTCCATTCTCCAATTCATTCTTTCACTTAACCGTCGTAGAAGTCTTGCCCTTCTCTTCTTTACTCCTTCTTTACGATCCCATTTATTCATCCACTCACCGCAGACGTCTTCTTCCTTTCTCATCTTTTAACACTTCGATTTCTTCTTCCTGTATTGTCACAAAAACACAAGCACACACACCAGCTAGCAAAAAAATTAAGTCCTCCTCTTCAACAGGGAGGAAATTAAAACTGGCGGCCAGACAGGTCTTACTTACACCGATCCCTTACCACTGCAATCTGTAACACAAGCTCCACTCGCATGGCAGCCATTACGACAAGGACGTCCATCCAGCCAAAATACACATAATCCCATTAGTTTTGTCTGGCCGACTAACCAACGTGATGAATGAGTTCGAAATATTAACAAGCCTCCAACTTTTGTAAAAATTGTCTTCCTAGTGGTAAGTTGTATGCAACCATAGATTCTTAACTAGGAACATTTTCAGGAATCCTTTTATGATTATGGCAGTGCCAATCCCTAGCACTCGTCTCATTTACCATCATCAGATCAGACCAGGTCTTCACCTAGGCAGGTGGAATGTCACTACTGACAAGTTATTGAGTAGGGGCACAACTCTGTCAAGGTATTGCATGTCCTTGTACATTTGCATAAAATCTTTCATGTGACACACTCAACCACACTTGTAGTCAAATGCCATGCCCGGTGATGCAGGACTCTACGTGGTAAGCTCCATTTAGCCAATCGACACCCAACTCGCCTGGTGCGCACTCCTACTTTTCACCAGCTTCTGGGTGGTACCACCCTGTAGGAAGAGAACAGTGATTGTGTGATACTTTGCTGTCTTGCTTTTCTAAAAGGAAGAGCAAAGAAGAAAAGCTTATATAAAAATTCTTGCACCAACGCATTGTGTGTTTCTTTTGACCTCTGCTTTGATGCACTCAAATTGCATGCAATTTATTACCAGGAGAGGGGTCTACTAGTGGGCTTTAAGTAGTTGAAGGTAAGGTAGTGAAGAGGGAGATTAAGAGAAGAGAAGGCAGACAAAAAGAAATTGAGACGATAAAGAGAGGCAAGAAATGGGGAATGATGTAGAGAGAGAGGGAAGAAAGAGCCATAACTAATGTCAGTGATAAGTCAGACCCCATCCCACTCTTCTGATAGTATGAGCGGTCATCCGCAAAATCTCTCTGGCCAAAAAGCGGAACTTGTGAGTCCAAGTCTAGCTACCCTGCTAAACTACAAAGGTTCTACCACAGTTAAAAAGAATATTTAATGTACGCAGGATACGAACCGGGTCGTTGCACGTAGGTTAATCAATTGATCATCGACTAGATTACGTAGGATTTTAATCAAGAACTACTTGCAGGTAGGTATGGGTGACTGTAAGGACAGCAGAACTTAAGGCAGATCTACTAATTTTAATGGCACGCAATGCGTTCACGTAACTTAACTACCAACTCCAATGTAATGAACGTTAAAAATAACTTATTCATGCGACTTTCATTGCGGCTACGCATTGTAACCACATGCACTGACCTGCCGGTGTTCAGTGTATAGACTACCTTGGTGCATTTAAAAATGCCGCTTCAATCTCCCATTGATTCCACAGCAACGTTGCAGAACGAGTCGACAGAACAGCTGGCTTAATTAGGTCTGCGCAGCATTAACTTAGGCTTGTGACAACCCAACTCAACAAAAGGACTTAGTGGTCTACATGGCTCTGATTGCGATGTAACTACGGTGAGGTGTTTCCTGTCCTCACAACCTTCAACACCTCCCACTCAAAGGAAACAAGATAAAGCCATCAATAAGCAAAAATAACCCGAGATGATAAATCAATCTAGATTTGATTAAATCGTACTTAACCGAACCAAAAATTTGCTTTAACAATTAATTTCACTATCCAAACATACTGAAAAACCTACGATCTATTCAACATGCAATCCTGTATGGAGTAGCGACTTCCCAGAAGTAATGAGAGTTAGACAATTTTTTCATTCATTTTTTGGTTTTGCAGTCAATAGACATTTCCTTAGTCTTCAAATAAAGAATTGTAGTGTTATATTTAATTATGTTCTAGTCTGTCAACGAAGTTTTCATACTGCAAATCAGCCTTCATTTTGGAAATGCGATGGTTGTGGTGCGATGCGAAATTTGCAGAATTAGTAACATTTTCCCCTACTTCGTTCGAAATGCCTATTTTCGCCTGAGTGAAGTGCTAACTGAAGTAGTCTTGGCTTAGTGATCCTGCAGGCCACTAGCTGCTCTAATGCAGAAGAAGCTTTGGACGAGGTCGAGTAGTCTGTGATGTGACCGCAAATAAATGCACAAACACACTCAAAGGTCTTTTATTTTTAAATACGAATACCCACACGCAAAGTAGACTCCTACACACTGAACTCGACACCTTCACGAGTGTGCTGCTGGGGATATAAATTGCCCTTTTTGTTTGCATGGCATTACTAATTTTCCAAGTAATGGTAGGCACTTCTTTGGAATTATTTCTTTCAAAATTGTTATCCAGCAGGCGCTTAAGATAAAGCCCTCAAGTGGAGCGAGCATTTCATTTCAGAAGTGCTTCTATACTATGAGTCCAACGAAACATAAATTAACCATTTCTCATAGCACCACTTATCACCCAAGGCACAAGAACTTCAAAGCCAAATTTCTCGAGACACCATAGCGTCTCAGAGCTTTATTCGCAACTCTTTGTTTAGCTAGATAATGCTTAATGGTACTCAAAATGCTCGTGCATTACTGTGGTTTTCTTTATGCATCAATTGTGCCACGCTTTTGCATGTGTCACGAAATTCGCTCTCATTCATGCATTTATATGAATGCAGGAATGTGTGAGGATCGACCTCTAAAGAAACGCATTTAGTTTAAAATCGTATGCCACTACCATCGAAAGCAACACCTGAAGTGTTTTAAATTGTGTTAAGATCAATATTTGCAATTCCGTATTCAGTCGTCCGCCTTCGACGTCACCACACACTTTCCTACTTGGCGTAACTATTTAAAAATTACTTTGGAGCAATGCAATGCTTAAATTTTGAAACCTTGGTTGCGCGATAATGTCGTGATTGCCGCAGTTTCCAGATTCTGCTATTTTTACCTTGTGCGGAATCATGCATGGCATCGTGATGTGCACGACTGCTTCATGCAAATTTCCGGTTTTAATGTCACAAAATATGATCTGTTATGCATGCGCGTACTCTGGTTCTATGCACCATTGTAAAATGCTGATGCCTTGAATGGATATTAGCTCTAAACAATCATAGCTAAATGGCTGCTTCTCTTTTTGCTTGTCTATTAAACGCATTGTTGTAATGCTCCAATCTTACGTATTCGTGTTTGCTGTTATGATTATAAACCCTTATCCACTGCGCAACTCCCCACCCACTTGCGGTAAAACCACTTTGGAAGTTACTATAAAATGCTATTTAAACGAGTACAATAGACGCGACGAAAAGGAAATACAAATCCAAGATAAGAACAGTTGAAGTGAGTTCAAGGGGATCAGGTGTAGGTGTTGTGGGAAAATAATTTGGTTAAGCGAAACGTTATTTATATAATGGCATTAAAATGTCAAACTTACGCAACTCGATGATTGTTGTGGCTTCATCTTCCCCCTTCACCAGCTGTGGTATTTGCCCTTAAATGCCTTTAAAGCGAAACAATCCATAGTTTATCAAAAAGGAGCACTGTGCATTTTGCAGAACTTAATGCAATCATAAGAAAATGTGTATTTGAGAATTGCGTGTTTGCTTCCGGCCTAACTCAGTTTTTAAAAATTGGTGCTGATGTCCAGATTTTTGAGTGAATAACAGAGTGCCATCTGTGTGAAGGATTCTAATGCACACGCATTGTTAAGGCGTACAAACAGGCTATTACAAACACTGATCACTAAAAGTTGCTTTTAGTGACCATGGTTTAAAATTAAAGCGGTTCATTCAGCTAGTCATATAAGGGGAGATCAAAAATGAGCGATTCGGTGCACCAAAATATCTGCAGGATCAAAAAAGGGTAAAGTAATTTGCTAGAATCCAAAAGAACAGCAGTTTGCCACAAATAGGCTCTTTGATTTACTAACTTAAAGTGCTTTCAACTTTAAAAATGCTTAAATTTTTTCGCTGTACTGATTTTTTAAGAGCGGTAAAGGTATAATCCTTTTACAATCCAAGCTGATCGGTCTAACTTACCTCAGTCCCGATACGGACAGCAATGCTGCACGTATAATTACCACACGCTACCATGAATGACATCACATTTAACGAAAGCACTCGTGGTTGTGCTTTCGTATCGTAGGATTTATTAACTAGGACGAGGTAAGCATCAGAGGCGCCAGATAGTAGAGCGGTGACCAAGGCAAGCACTAATAGCCTCATTTCCCAAATGAAAATTTCCTGCTCGTGCCGTTTGCATCCGGATTCATTCGATTGGTCAGTCATGATTTCCACATAGTCATTCCGTCATTGCGATTGGCTCGCGAAACCCATTTAAATATTCGCAGCCTCCGGAAAAGCTCTCTGTATAAAGGAAACGCAAAGTATGCAGAAAAGGTCCACACTGCCTATTACAGCCTTGATTTACAACATGATTTTCAGCTTTTCAAATTCCAACGTTAAAGCCAGTTCATTTATAAATTGCATGTCTACAAACCTACTCGAAGTGCTGACTGAAGTTGTCGTGGTCTAGTAATCCTGCAGGCTACTAGCGGCTCTAATGCAGAAGATGCTTTAGATGAGAGCAAGAATTCTGTGGTGCGGCCACAAATAAATGCACACATACAATCAAGGGTCTTTTATTTTAAGTACGAGTACCTACTCGCAAATGGTGGACTTCTACACGCTAAGCTCGACACCTTCACGAGTATGCCGGAGTCGGAGTGAGTTGGTTAATCATGTTCAAGTTGGACCCTGTTCAGAATAATTTCGGTAGCGTCAGGTGTCGCTGTATTTTTCTAGGGAGAATCTAGATAGTTGTGTGATCGGTATTCATGTAAGTGAAAGCGCAAACTTGCCAACAAATCTCTCTCTTCCTAGACGAATTATTAGCCCCATTTCATCTTGCGGAATTCGCAGTGATAGTAAGGATACGCAAACCTCAGTGCCTGTAGCGCAGCATATGGTGCATGTTCCACGAAAAGTTAAAAGGAATAGCCACGAATTTTAGTTTTAACATCAGTGGAACGAAATTTTCGAATGCAATTGGTAATGATAAATTAAAGAAGTTATGGTCTCTTCATAGTTAAAATGCTTGCAATAAAACACGGCACAGTTCGCAAACAAGAATGATTTAGTACGAATCCATAGTCTGCTACTAATGCATGGATTTAATTATATGCAATCCACTTGTTTAAATAAAGATGGAATGTGTGTCAGTCTGCTCAAACGGAAGCAGTATTTAGTGAATGCACTGCATTGGTACGATTAAATGTAAGATCCCGCGTTAAAGGGGTAAGAATGAAAGGCATTTAAAAATTTACCACAATTATCCTAATTTCTAATTTTATGACAGTATAAACGTGTTGAAAGGGCCCTAGACACGATAGACACGTTCCAACGCAGAGTAGTCGTCAGAGTTTGCGAATCGCAGTATCAAGCAGAGGATGTAGTATTATGCTATCTCAGACTATGCTACAAGAAACACTTCAATATCTAGTACAATCGATTGCAGCAATACGCGGCTTTTCCTTAGTATTTCTACCTAGAGAAAGTGGAAGGCCTGATAAACGATAAAAATGCTGTTCTTGATAATTCTGACTTGTGCGAGCCTACGTTGATGAATGGCTCAGAGAATGAGAATGGATGTGAGTAGAGTGACGATAGCAGAGTGGCAGTAGCATCAAGACTGAATTCACAGACAAGAGTGAGGCCCATTAATCTTAGCTTGAGATTGGCAGATTAACGTGTCGATTGCCAGGACATTGGAATAGGTAGGCCATTGTAGCATTTAATTCACGCTCCTTGTCTGCATTTCTCATAAGCAAAATTGAGATGCCTTCATATTGCAAAAAAGGCTGGATTTGATGTCAAGTTAGTCTTATTTTTAAGGCCACTTCATTTTGACATGGTGTCCTCAGAACCCATTTTTGATAGCTACAAGGGCTGGGCTAACAAACGCATCGAGTATGAAGAAATGTGGCTCATGCTGCTATAACTTATCCTCAATATCACATGGCTGCCACTAATGATAAGCAGGCAATCAAAACCTAAATTATAGCGTAAATCTGCTTTTATTCTACTTTAAAAGAAAAGATTGATGGACGTGGGTCCGGTCCATGCACAAATTCGGGAACGATAATGCTTGCGGGCTGCATTGATAAGGAAAATTTTGAGGAGGAATTGTAAAGACAACTTGGTTCCCATGTTGGTAAATCTGATCCATTAATGCACAAAAATATTAAGTCATTGGCAATCTTAACGATGGCCTTTGTGTTGCCCATGAGCTTGGTAGTATCATTGTCAGCTATCACAAATTGATGATTTCTACATATCACACGTGTGTGACGTGTGAGTTCAAGTAGAGAAATCAGAATGTAACGTATGATTCTGGTAAGACACGTGCTATTATTGTGCTGCAGCATAGCTATATCCAATAAAAATCGAAAAAAAGCGGAGATTTAGCCTTTTTAGTTACGTAAAACACCACCAGTCAGTGGCATTCTGTTGGAGTGGACTGCCTCCACTCACAACTTTGCTATTTGTCTTGGCAATAAACTTAGTAAAACTAAAAGATTGACTAAATTATATGAATCAACAGATTGATGGACGGTTGGATGGTTGGCAGCGGTACTAATACTTAATACATACTCGGGACTTAGC
Organism: Taenia hydatigena; assembly: GCA_036345935.2. Classification (NCBI taxonomy): domain Eukaryota; kingdom Metazoa; phylum Platyhelminthes; class Cestoda; order Cyclophyllidea; family Taeniidae; genus Taenia; species Taenia hydatigena. Next base: position 15,700 of record JADWOT020000280.1, read on the forward strand.
GAACCCTCATTTTGAGTGAAGTCTTCGCGTAGCTGCTGAATAGTTTAGGTCTTTTAAATTTAAAATGGCTTCACAGTGTAGACTAATTCCCATGTTTAAGATCTGAGATCTTATCAGCTTGCCTGATAGCGACATCTGAGTCGCACGCTGCCTCGCGTGGCCACTTAATCACTCCCTCTTCCATTTGCAGACCCAGTAGAGGCCCAGCAGTAGTACTTAGTATATGCGTTATACATGTTTTAAGTTGCACTTTATGTTAAGCAATCAAAGCTCTGTTGATGTGAAAAACGAGCCACAGTGCGACCTTGCATCCGGTCTCGTTAATTTTACCCATTATCTCTGTGGGGTCGCCGCAGAGTTCATGAGCGGTTCCTCTGAGGCACGGAGGTGATAAATGCTTACTGATCTCGACCCCAAGTCGTGTCACCAAGGCAAAACTAAAATCGGCAGAGAAACAAGGGACCTCGCACTCGTATAAGAAAGTGTGCCTTTTGGCGACCGTTTCGCAGCCGCTACACTACAGGTTGGGCTTAAGAAAATGCTGCCAACACAATAAAAAGGCCATGACTTTGGTCGTTCGTGTTAATCTCGCCTAATGTTTTGGCAGCTCATCCTAGCTTGACCGACCTTTATCGTTTAAGAAATAATTTGCTTTACATACATGCGACACAGTAGAGTGATTGCTTATTTTAAGTGACAACAACTGCTAATTTCAAAAATTGATACGAATTATAACAAGAAAGGAATGTCATTGTTGTTACATTAAAAATCTATGATTTTTGGAGGCAATGCGCTTGCAGATATAAATCTTCTATTCGAATACCTCTGTACCTAATACCTAAACAAATGTATAAGCTTTTCGGCTTTTGGGGTAAATTAGGGGCCAAAAGTGGAAACAAAGTGAATCACTTACTAGTAAAAAGTTAAAATAACATTTGGAGAATCATAAAAAGCAGGCGGAATTTAAATAATATCGCAAATTCGCTGCAATTATATTATAGTATGTCTCATCTATTTCAAGGTTTTGATAGTGTCGATGTATTTTGCTTACAAAGTCAGTTAAATCGTGCTCTTGCTTGCGATCTTGTGCAGTTTTCATTTTATTCGATAGTTTTTCTTACTTGTCTCTATCACATTTTCATTTAATCAATCGCGTCGCTAATGTATCAAATGTCGCGGCCGAATTTGTGGTTAGTGCACGCGACTACGCGTGTAGCTAATTTTACCAGCAATTGAGGGCCAACGATCATCAAAAGTGGGTGCCTTTTCCTTTCCGACTCAATGTAGCGCTAAAAACGGATCCTATTAACGTCTTCGCACGTTCATAATCTACTTGATGTGTAAATGTGCCAGAAAACTGTCGACTAAATATTGTTGCAGTAAAAGGAAGGAATCATTTAAAGTCAATGGTGAGTTGGTAGCCCGTGCATATAGTTGCGATCTTGTGCATCCGTATTTTGATATTTTTGAGGGACTGTCATTGCAGTGAAGGAGTGTACTTATGCCTTCTCTTTCAGAAATAGGTGTTTGTCAATGCGTTAGCGTTTTCGCGAATTGATTGAACTGACCTATACTCAACAGCGTGACATCGACATCAATCTGTAGGGGGCTAGACCATGCCTTGACGGACTCAAGTTCTGTGAGAGGTGATGTGTGTGTGCGCACCATCTGCATGGTGGCCATCGAGGGGATTTCGCCAACCCCTCCACTGAATGAGACCTCGTAATAGTCATCAAATTCTGGCACCAGGAGGGTGCGGAACCTTTTGCTACGGCTGTGTCTCCATCGGTGTCAGTCATTGTCATGTTTGGGCGATTCAGTGCAGTCACTGCTTCCTAGACTGAAAGAGACTACGTGCTCCTAACTGCTACTCATAAGTTTCTACCCTTAGACAAAGTGGTAGCTGTACTAGTCATGCTATTGTTCGTTATTTCCATGACTTTGAATCCCCCCTGATTGCGTTTAAACGCATACATTACGATTTGAAGAGTTGGGAACATCCGTAGACACGTCCAAGCAGAGGCGAGTAGAGGAAGCAGAACCGCATTTGTAGCGTCTCATTCCGTATGGCGATAGTCTTGTGCAGCGACAGTACGTGTTGATCAAACAGTTGATTGGAGCTAGTGCATCAGCAGGAAACACCCTCGACGAGAGGCAACGAAATAAAGTCTCTTCGTTATTGTAATACTGACTTGCATAATCAAAATAATACGCGCATCCCTCCACGTCCGCAAAGAATAGCACCCTACAGAGGTGTGCGTCCATCCATTTTACGTCATTTACACTGTGGTGGATCCTAAGAGCTTGAATGGGGAGAACCTGATTTGGTCGCTCTGCTGTTGACTCTTCCTAAATGAAACTCTTAATGATAAAGTTCAGCAACTATCAGAGGGAATATAAATGCGGAATGGACTCAGTAAGGTCATTTAATGAATGTTCCTTGATTTGCGTCACCTTTTCCTGCACACTGGACATGTCACTAAACATCTCTTGCTTACACTCCTCGAGTAGTAGTGGTAGCAGGCCATCCAGTACCTACCTCTTTTACTTCCCTCCAACCCACCTACCCCAAGCACCTCCTAATACTACCACTATTACTACTACTACTACTACGCATTCAAAACTGGCCTGATCTACCGGCAGAGTCGTTCCTGTGCGAAGTTCCTCAAATGCTTCTATGGAAAGGGGAAAAAGTTGCTTAGTCGAAGAGACACGAAAAATATTTTGCAGGGAAATATTGTTTTGTTCAAATGCAAATTGTAGACAAAATACCAGTGAGTGGGAGCAACTGCTAACAGTATTCTCGTCGGCTGAGGACCGTTCGGAGTTAGCCATCCCGTTAGGTCGTTAATCGCCATAGCAACCGTCTACACAGTAAGTCTTCGACGTAGAAATATCGTTGACGTTTGACTTGGAAGACGTCCATAAGGGAAGATAGGCTCTTTAAAATCTTTGCTTGATCACGGCTTTTGCGATTTTGCATACACAAAAGGAAATTCAATGGGAGCATATTAGTTTGAGTGGCTTTTGTAGTCACTAAAACTCCCCGAAGTAGTCTTAGCCAACTACAGACTTTAGTTGCATTTCCGAATGCAAAATTCTCACCAAAGTCACTTTGCGTTTGTTTTTTTTAATTTCAGCTACTAATGCCAAGAAGGAGTAATAGCATTGTCTTTGATCTCAAAGAAGTGATACTGGAGGAAAATGGAGGATGAATAGAGGTGGTATCCGTCTCATTTTACCTCCCAAAAGGAGCGATGTGGGTATCTTCTACGAAACTTTTGATGACGGCATTAGATGAGGGATATTTGTTGTGCTTTATAATCAAGAAGAGGACAGAAATACACTTTACAGTCATTAGTCTTGGCATCATTTATGACATCAGCCAACATTTTTGCAAACAAGCATAGTCTGGACTCGCCTATTCATTTTTAAAATAGTATTTCTAGAGCTTAATCTGCAATCTCGAAATCTCGTTCAGCAGCTTTCTTTTGCCATTAAAGCGAAGATAAAATGTCTTAGTTAGCAAGCCGAAACTACTTAACTTTAAATGCCCTAATCATTAAAGCAGGAAGGTGGGACTTGACATCGCCCAAAGCAAAAACAGACTTCTGACCAATTTATTAACACTCCACCATATTTAACTCACTGAAAGTCAGAATTTCCACACTTGACTCACTTAAGATGAGAATAAACCAAAAGGAAAGATTTTTGGCTGATGAGAATTTAAAAAAGTTGTAGGAAAACGAAAAACTCCTTATTTCTAGAGTCCCTTTAAATTTATCTGTCAACAAAAAGTGCCTTATTCTAGTTACTTCCTCCTGTAGATATGTCACCAAAAATATGCGCCAAAAATCTACCACATAGAAAACCTTAGTAATGTGTTGTTACTCATATAGCTACCACTGATAAGATAATTTATTTGGAAATTCAAAATCAGTGCTCGACGTTTAGAACATCAGAAGACAAAGAAGAGGTGTGCGTTCTTCCTTCCTAACCAATAAAATGCTGTTCGTACAGTAAGCCACTTGCCTGAATATCCTGAATTTAAATCACCAGGATGCAAGCTCTGATGGTTAGGTAAAGTTGTTATAAACTGTCTGGAATTAGATACTTTACTCCTCACTTCCACGAATAACAAGTAGCACGACGATGCAAGGTTTTATGCCCTGCTTTACAGCGTTTTGGTATTAGAGGAAGATCCTTCTCTGGTCTTGAACAGCGCGGTAAGGATTTCATCTTTGCGCAACATTAAATCCCAATGCCAAGAATAAGATTTCAAAATTGCAATTTGAAGAATCTGGAATCGGTTGCTACGACTTGGCTTCGGTGCTGCACATCTGGAGGTGCACTAGTCATCCATTTGCATCGATCCGCAAGAAGAATAACTAGGAGATACAAATCCTGCAGAATGATGCCTAAACCATTCACAGAAGTTCACTTCCTTCAATAATATTAACAATCCATATGCTGACATCAAATAATTACCGAGAGTGTTGGTATTGTTATTGGCATTGACACTGTGCATGGGCAATGATGATGCATGACAGTACGCTAGCCAACTGAGAGGGGTTGATTGGCCCCTATCAAGCTAGTCGTGCACCTTGTGCTGTAGTTCCAACCATCTTCCTTCTTCTAGGCTTTATCTAATCTTAACTGATTCAAAACACCTTTTCCTTCTTCGGCCTTATTCTGCCTTATGCGCCAACACGCAAGCAGTGATGATGCATTGTCGTATCACAGCACAGTCGATGGAGGGTGAAGTTGATTGTCTTCACAGAGGTCTAAGTGACTATTCGCTTGGACCTTATTTTGCTTTTAAAGACCATTCTTCTGTAAACACTTAACGACGTTTCTTCAGTCATGCAATGCAAAAAGACTATAACTCGTGAGATTTGACATTGCGCCCTAATTCCTCACTTCTTCGACAAATATTTGTTTGATTGCTTATCGCCTTGCAGTTGAGAAGCGGAAGAAGCTGGAATCAGCCGCAATAACAGAAATGTTTCGTCACATTAATCAAGTGTAAGTTGAATCGTGTTTCACCACTTTACTTGTTTAAAAGTGGGATTAATTGTGCCTGTTGAAGAGGGTTCAATCGTCACGCCCGAGGTGATTGCTGAAGTTCGAAAAACCTAATTAATCTTTAGAATAGCAATGCTTCAATTTGCTCAGATGAATGCGGCAGCATTGAAGTCCATGCAGTGCGTCAATCTATCCTATCCACTTCACTCCTCAGGCATCTGACCTCTCCATGACAACCATTGATCTTATTAGAGCTCAGCCCGATTGCAGTCAGATCTGAGTGACATCCGTTCGAGTGAAATGTGCTCAAAAGGCAAGAGGAATCACGTTCACATGGTGGCTGAGTCAAAATTGTCAATCACTATGGAGAGCATAAATCTTACTCCCCATTAAATTTTACTGTTTCCTCGATGACTTCAATTCGTCTTTCAATTAGCCTTTCAGGCCTGATGCTCAGAGACAGGTGGCCATTAGGTTGATGGTCAATCAGGAGCGCTTCAAAGCAGCGTTTTGCGATTTTACATAAGTTCATTTAAGGAGGTTAGATTTGTGCACATGACGCAGCAGATTTGTGCGAATTTTTACTAGGTGCACTAAATCAAAGAAGACTTTCCTTTTTAAGATCAGTGGTCAATGCTTGATGATATTCGAATCCAAAATTTCAGCATTCCTTTGAGTTAAGCCACATGGCGCAGCACTTCTTAGCAAGGCATAATAAAGTGCATTTCCCAATTAGGGATAAATCGACATTTTTACAGGCAGAGCAAAATACACACGAGCTGCGTTTATGTGCTCTTCACAGGGAACAATTTTGGCTGGGCTGTGATGGTGCAGTGTAATCCTTCGAAGTCAGCTTAACTGAACTTCTCATTACACGGACTCTACAGTCCTTAAGGTCTGCAATTTCGTTCAAGTAGCCAATATCCTCCACCAATGCTTGTAGGTATCCAATTCTTATGCCTTAAAGACGGTTGGAGCACTACGACTTCATTTTATCATAAGTGCTTAATAGATGTCAGCGCCAATTGTAATGGCATCACATTGTATGGTATGCAAATATTAAATGCACATCATCATGAATGTTGTAGGTATTCTGCGCATCAAATCATTCATCTGCATTACTTGGGCACAATCCGTCATAGCATGGCTCAAATTTGCCACACAACCATGCTAAATCTGTTTCCAAGCTTAATGCACACAATTAAAACAGTTGGTAGCCTCTAGAATTTCGCATTTACTATCACCTTTTGCTAAAATGCCATTAGATCTTGTAAGTTTCTAGAAGTTGGACACTTTTATAGTTTAAATTTGTTGCATATAACACATTTTGAAAGGTGACAATTCGCATTCTTGGCATGATCGAAGGAGACCTATGAACAAGTCATAAGCACAGCATTTTTGTGAATTTAACGCCCTAATGTCAACTCGCAGCAAAGTCAGAGGATTCAGGACCAAAGCTTTCCTATCCATGCTGAAATCCGCATCGATCTGGAGTCGCAGAAGTAGTTTCATGGCCTTAAAGTATGCTTAACAAAGAAAATTAGGTCAGGCTTTAAATCGTTGTAATGTTTCAAGATAAATAAACACTTTTGGAACATGGATGTGCGGGAAGCATTGTGCTCAACCTCGGACTCGTCGATCCACAGTAAGCCGCACATATGTGACACAACAAATCCCGCGATGGTACTGCCCTATTCCTAAGTGCTATATCCCGTGACCCCCTAAAGCTGACAGTAACCGTAGCACTTATGCTCTTCAAATGCGCTTTGTAGGCGAGAGGAGGAAAACAATTTTGGCCTGGTCGTTGACACACGTGGTAGGTCTCCTGAGCCTGAGTCTCCTCAGTCGTCAACACTTTGGCCCTGTCACTGCATATCTGTCCTGTGCTGTAATAAAGGTGGCTGGAAATACCCAAACCTTCTCATGGCAGGGATGGAAGGGAAGAAGGGGAAAGGAAAGAACCGTCTGCGGCAACATCATCTGTTATTTTATTCGTGCAATTGTTTGCCATCAAAAATAGAGTCGTGAGTTATTCCAGTTGACATGAATTATAAATTTTAGGAGGCGACTTAGGATTAGTAAAAAATCCGTCATTCGCATCACTATTTCGCTTTAATTGCATTGCCTAGAATTTTTTACATCAGTTATGCAATTTGCCAGATTAATTGGTATGGTCCACAAAAAACACAAAGCAGTGCACATCACTAGCGATTCACAATAAACGGAAATTATTCACTAGAACGAAAATGCATTAGCCAAGTCAAATAAACCGAGTGCTACATGGACAAGTTGGTTCAATTAGGAGTTGGCTGGAAATAGTCAATAGCCTAATCCAGTTTTTATTCTAAATGGATTTGGTTTTTAACTACTAACAGAATTTAAAGGGCCGGTTTTGGCCTTACTTCGGAGGTTCTCATGTTTTCCACTATTAACCGAATCTGCCTTTCTTTTCGCCTTTCCTCTGACTTATTTTCGTCTTTTATTGGAAATCTTCCTATCTGTGAGGCAAAAAAGTGCACTTGCTAGTGTTCCCGACGTTGAGACGATGGATATCCAGACTTCATTCTTAAAGCCGAAAGCAAAATAATATGGTTTTTCTAATCAAACGCTAATAACTTGGATGAATAACAGAGTTTGCTTGCTGTGCTTCGGTGCTTGGACCATCCAGTGCCATCCAGTGTAAGCAGGAAATGGAGGTGGCAGGATACTTGACGCCAATGTCGGCAAATTATGCGCAGCCGTAACGCTGTGAGCTGAGCCAGTCTCAGCTCTGTTTCACAAGGTGGAAACGCTCTCTCCCATTTATAATGCACGAATAGCGATCTTTGACGTGAAAAATCACCAATAATACCGACTTGCGATGTTGTGAAACGGTCAAAGAAAGCGCACCTTTTGGAAGGTTGACAAACCCCAAAACAACATTGCGACTGCTGTCTACTTTCAAGCTAATGAGTATCCCATTCCTAAAGCCTCATATATCAGCGGAATTTAGCGCATTAAATGTGTACAAATATATTTTGCTCTAAGATTATACAAAGGGGGCATGCTAGAAAATTACAACATAGTACTGGCATCCCTCATAGTTCTCAATGTAGGCAATGCGGAAGGTGGAAAACCGGACCCGATTGAGGAGGGTGTGAAGGTCGTTCAGTGTTAAATTTTCAATGCGAATAGCAGGGTATTGCTGCGAAACATAACCGCTACATCCGTGGAGGAGAGCACGGACTTCGTTCAGGTCAGCCTGATCCCATGTTTCGCTTTCGAATTCCAGATGCGTTTGACTGGCCATCGTGTGATCGCGTCGCAGGTGAATGCGAATTCCGCGCGAACCTCTTGAGTTCACTAAAAGAAGTAATAAGAGCTCACATACACAGACCACCACTCAGTCCATTTGGCATCGATGAACACGAAGGACCAAAACAATTGCTCCAAGATTTGGCTGAATTGCTAAATGCGAATTATTTCAAACGAAGAATCTCTTAGAACTAATTTTATGTCCTTTTTTGAATTTGCGGAATAATTAAATTGTGAACGGAAATCGGAACTGCCAATAAATTCCATTGCTCGCAAGTGTTTTTTTAGTACTTATAGAGCACCAACCCACTTTTGTGGCACAACGCTCTACCCGCAACACAGACGCTGAGAACAAGCCTTCCTCATCCAACTACGCATCATGGCGAGTGCTTGAATCTGCGTGCTCAGCCCCCTGGATGGATGTGTCAAGCTTTGTGTTAGTGTAGGTGGGCGTAGTTTATATGGAGTGGCTTGAAAATTGACAACTTTACAGCCTTAGAACTATTTACTCAAAGCTAAATGCCTCATTTTAAATACAACGAATCTGAGTTACTCAAATATGATTGCAATACTTATGTTCCTTAATTGTGTTTGTAGGCAAGAGGCGGGAAGACAATTTTAATCTGGTCGCGGACCAACGGAGCTGCACTCCAGAACCTGAGACACCTTCGTCCTACCTTATAATAGCATAAGTGTCCAGAGGCAACCAACTTTCTCCTTTAGTAAGGGTGGATGAAGGGAAGAGGAGGAAAGAGAAGAACGATCCACAATGGCATGCATATTCCCATTGATGTGTGTTAACCTAAGTTAAACGTGTAAATTGGGTGCGTCACTCTATGCGCCTCATAACTCACCAAAATGGAAATATCTGCTTTCATCTAAAAATTGTGTAGTACGCTCTCCCTGAAAAATTTTTTGCTTTGGATTTGGAGTCAAATTTCTGGAAATGATGCAAGTGACCGCACTCGAATTTGCTCATTGT